>JAKWJA010001768.1:0-21754 GCA_027704765.1 Solanum habrochaites | reverse complement strand
GGGGGCTACCAACGTTGCAGCTGATGAAGCGTAGCCCGACACCATGGTCCGTCCCACACAACCGTCGATTGGACAGGAACTCCCAAAAATTTCAAATTCAGCCTAGAAAATGGTTAAGTATTGGACACACGGACTTACGGGTCCGAATGTCAAAACGACGGTCCCATAGTCTAGAAGACCGCCGATCAAGACTCCCTTTCAACCACTCTCCTGATAAGAGTTTGGATGATCCCCAACGCATGAGTTCGTAGTGGACCTACAGTACGTAAGTCTGACCGTAAGTGGAAAATTTTGCATCCAGTTAAGGGGAAATTCAGTTTGGGGTCCACTTAAAATGGATCATACTCTTAGCACAAAATGAATTAGGTATCCCACTGTCACGACACTTTTTTGTGTTGCGGGGTAAGGTTTTTTAAATTTAGTGACGTTTATTGTTAAGGGATTATTTTTAATTTTTTCAGCGTCCACACCTCGATTAGATGATGTGTTCCAATCACCTTTTTGTTTTTTTAAATCCCTAACCAAAAAAATGGACTTTTTTAGATATTTTTGGTAGGCGAACCAGTTCGGATAAGGAATTTATGGGTCCTCGAACCAGTTTACCGAGGGGAAAGTATTAGCATCCCCCTCGAGTCCCGTTGTTCCTCGCACTGCTCTTTAGGACTTTTAGATTTACAAAATCTATTTTTTTGAAAATTCAATTGTTAACTAATATTTATTTACCCTCATCTTTATTTATTTAATATATTAAAACCACCTTATTTTATTAATCTTACCTTAATTGAAAATATATATACGCATATAAATGAAATACAAACATATTAGAATAAAATAATATTTTTTTTATTTTACTTTTCTTTTGTTATTTTGTTTTGTTCGTTCCCCTGTTTTTTTTCTTTTTTACCTTCCATCATTTACTATTAGTATTATTATTATTATTTTTATTTTTTACTTTCAAGTTTTTATTGTTTTTTTTTTAATTTTAACTTAATATTTTTTCTGTTAGGGACAAAAGAAACTTTCCCAAGAACACATTTCTTTTCCCCTCTTCAATTGCATTTTTTTATATATTATTTTGTTATACTTCTTTTTTCTTTTTTTTTTCCTTCTGTGTTTATCTTTCCCTATTTTTATTAATTTCTTTTCTCACTTTTGTTTTTTAAATTTTTCATTTTCTTTTTATATTATTATTATTTTTTATTTTTTTTTTTCTTCAATTTTTATTCAAATTAATTTTTACTCACTACATTATCGAACATCCTAACGAACGAAAAAGTTATATATTACACAATAGCTACACATGTATCATTATAAACCTATTATAAAATTAACAATGACTTGGCACATAAATTTTACTTAAATATAAAGATGAAATGTTGGGGTATTTTACATCTGAAATAACTCACGTTGTTATAAAAATTTCACATTAAATATTACGAATGGGCAAAGGATCTAAACAAAAAGTTGATATGAAATATTTTAACATACTTCATATATTATATCAATAAAATTAATGGTTAAACACTCATGCCGAATTTAACAACTTCAATATCTTGTATCCATTCTCACATTATCATGACATAAAAACTAAGGAGATGATCGCCCGGGGGGGGGGGGGGTGGGAGAATAAAACCAGTCAGTGTAACTAACCCTGGCTCTTGTGGAATTAATTCCGAAAAAAAATAATTTATGAACCACAAACTTGAAAAACCTGGAACTCCACTATTTTTAGATTTGTCTTTTTTTTTTTTTTTGGGCTGTGGTTCAACAATAAAAAAAAGCTTTCTTTGTGTTTCCTCCTCTTTTTTTTTTCCTCCTTTTTCCTTAGTTTTTCTTTCTTTTCTCCTTTTGTTTTCTGATTTCACACACGTTGTCCCTTCTTTGCCTTTTCTTTCTTCTCCCTTTTTTGTTTTTTTTATCCTCCCTCTTTAGTGGTGTTTGTGGCTATGTAATATTAATTAGCTTGTATGGTGTGCGCAGGTTGGTGTGTAGTGTGATTGTGGAGTGTTGGAGTGGGGTCATTGGGTTTATGGAGTGGTATTTATACAATATATAAATGATAATTTATATAATGATTCTTGCTTTGAGTAAATCAGAAATCAAAGAACAGCGCATGATAATTTAAAAAAATATAATTAGAAATCTTTGTTTCTCTTCACCTACCTATGTATATATATATCTATCTATAACTATATACTATCTCTCTATCTATATATAATCTTCTATAAATATTATGTAAACTCATTTCCATGAGGGTCCTGCTAGTCACATTTATTCAGAAGGGTCTTGCTAGTCCCATTACTATGCGGGTCCTGCTAGTCCCATTATCCCTGCGTTCCTGCTAATCCTATTTATCTAGGAGGGGTCCCTGCTAATCCTATCTAATCCATGAGGGCCTACGAACTCCGATTATCCAGGAGGGTCCCTGCTATCCCATTATCCAACAGGGTCCCTCTGCTAATCCCATTATCAAGGAGTGTCCTTGCTAGTCCCATTCTCCAGGAGGTCCTTCTAGTCCCAGTTATCCATAGTGTCTGCTAGTCCGTATCCAGGACGGCCTGCTAATAAATTTTTAACTAGACTAATAATACCAAGGAAACATTGTTAATGCTGATCTTCATGATTTTGGCCAGTTCCTCAAGGTAGACAATAATAATATAATTACATAAAAAAAAAAAAATATTCTAACTTTCACGTAATTTCTTTTGCATATCTATTAGCCAACTTTCAACTATAATATTTCACAATTTTTATTGTAGGGTTTCCATTTTGCTCGTTGTAGACTAGGTTGAACATCTAGTTCCTCGAATCTTCAATCTTGAAATAACTTGTGTCCCTGCTGTCAACAACAAAGAAACTTCGTGAAGTTTGAACCGGTTGTGACTGTTTTTGTGGGGTTCCACATCTCGATACGGGTGGCTCAAACACTTGTGACGCTTTGTTGGTTGTTTTCACAATACTTCTTATTTTTATATTGTACTTTCATACAATTTGCTTTTTTTTGGACCTAAAACCAATGTCTTTATCTCACAACACTCCATTGTTTAGCCCTTCATAGAATCAGAGAATTTTGAAATTCAAAACTTGAAGACAGAATGTACTCATTAGCTGATGCTTCGCGTAGTACCATTTGAAACTTGTAGCTGAGTCCTTGAAAATTCCTTCCTAGATTTCTTGACAAAGACTCGACTCAATACATACGAACAAAATGACGAAATATTTAAGAAAATTACGGACTATCCGAAAATAGAAGAAATAATTCATGAAGATCTTTTTTTTAGTAGACGAAGAAAAGAAAAACTTCTTGAGTGTGGGGAGCCGAGTTGTACCTGATCATGCCATTCAATTTGAATTGATTCCAGACATCGCTATCCAATCTATTCATCACCATTATTGACATTCAATATTTATGGGGATCCAACACGTAATGAACCCTAAATAATTTTTGACAAAACCCTTATTCCGTTTATGATATTCAAGAAGGCTTGACGTAAAAACTCTATCATGTTTTATTTTCTTTCTCCAGCTCATGTCCGTCTAGGGTGCATGTCAAATTTTCAACCAATAAGAACTCTCTCATATTCAACTCTTTCGCCTTACGGGTGCCAACTGAGTGTTTTTCCCCAATAAGAATCTCTCGTTTTTATTTTGCTTTATACTCACATTTGATTAGGGTGCCCATTCATGATTTTACCTACGTTAAACACTTACTTCACGTCATATCAAGGGTTGATGCAAAGACATTTTTTTGATTGACTTTCGATGATTGGTGAATTTGAGGCTTTGATATGAAGATACCAAAAGAATAAACAAATGACTTTGCGCTAGTATAACTACAATATCAATTTTTTGGATTTTGGTATTTTTGAAGCGAAACCAAACATAGGTCCTGCCTACATATCTTGCAGAAACAAGAATCATGGCGACATAGTTTAGCAATTTTTTTTTTTTTGAAAAGTCAAGGAAACAACATATCAAAGGGTTTCTATGTATAATCAATTCATATGTAATACTGTTCACAACACAACATTGACGATCGTGTCTATCACTTTGCCTTCTCTAATATCTGCTAAGTAAAGAGCACCATTGGGTAATACCCTTTTAAAACCGAATGGTCCTCTCCAATTTGGAGAAATTGCCTTGGTTTTCGGCATGAATGTGGAGAAATGCGTCCCAAAAAACTAATTGATCCTCTTCCAAAATGTCTGGAACGCACCCTTTCTATTGTAAGCCCGTGCCATTCTTTTTCTGATATCATTTTCCATACATAGTGATATCAGATGCCTTCTCTTAATCAAACTTAATTGCTCTAACCCAATTTTTGATCCCTTATCATCATTAATTTCACAAGCCTCCCAACAATTCGTATGATATGGGATCTCAATCTCTGCAGGTATATACTAAACCTCAGTGTCACCTAGACATGAATATGGGGGTAGCGCCCCAACTGACGTAGGACTGTAGTTGCGATAACCCAACAGACGCACAGGAAACTTTTCATGCCCTTGTCGAGAACTTTGCCCCATCTTTGGAAGTATCTTTTTTAATATTTTTGGGCGAAAAGGATTTGAATTCGATGCTCAATCTTACATTGGTAGCTACCTCTTTGCATTCCTGTGCTGGTTTGAGATTGCGGCATTCGGAATTATTATCACCTTTGGAATACCAAACCAATAATGATGTCGAATGGATAAAATCCACACGACCTTCTCCTTCTTGTCACACTGACTTGAAAGTTACGGGCTTCCACCCACTTTGGTAAAATAATCACTGGGCACCAATATAAACATGTGGACCATTCGATGCTTTTGGTTCTATTGGTCCCATCACACCTTCCCCATGCGACGATGAACGAAATGCCATGAGAACCTGCATCAACTCAGAAGGGGAAGAATGTTCAAAATCACAATGTATTTTACATTCAATTAATTTACTAACAAATCTTAATGGATCCTGCTCCATGGTGAGCAAATAATATCCTTCTCGAAGTATCTATCTTCCCTTGGTAAGAACATAGCCAGTCATGATGAGGTCCACAAACTCCTGAGTGTACTTCATCATGAATTGTGAAGCCTTTTGAGCATTTACAACACCTTAGAAGACCTATTGGGTATCTTCTTGTACAGTATGCCAACTCCTCTTAAGAAAAAACACCTTGCTAGTTTGTTCGAAGTCCCTTTTTGATTACATTTACATCCGACGGCTTCTCCATACTGAATATATGTTTTTGATATACGAAACCTAGATACATCAAATTCCTCCTCAACATCATGTTGTCGAATGCATCCTCGCTGCAAATCTCATTGTGCACCTGGGAATGTGTCTACACTTGATCGGACATAATGGTGTGAGATAAGGCCTTGTAAAAAATTTTGATATGGTATACAGCTTTAGGTCTTCAGTTTCCCATTCCATTTGAATTTGAGAACTAGTAAGTCTGATCTCCTAACGCAACAATTATTCTGGATGCCCATTTCAACAACTAACCTAAGAACCCAAATGCACGCTTCATACTCAACAATTTTAGAAAAATCTGAATCTAAGTTGGTCTGAATATAGGGTAATAATTTTTCCCCTGATCAGACCATAAGAAACAACTCCTATTTCCAACTCCTTTCCCTGTAGGGCGCACCATCAAAGAATAACTTAACTTCCAACCATTGATTGTTATCCTGAATAAACTTTCATACAAGATATTCTTATCTGGAAAATAGTTTTTTAAGTGGGTGAATGTCTTCATCAATAGGGGTATCTGCCAAATGACTTCCAATGCCTGAGCTTTTCAATGTGGTCCGCGTTATATAGATAATGTCAAACTCCGGATCAAATATTTTTTCCCTTTCGCAAGCCTGCTGTGGCATGGGATTTTAAAAATATATTTCAAAAGATCCCTATGAGAGCTGAGTTTAATGTAGTGTAAGATTAAAGCTAATGTTTCCAATTTTGGACTACAAGTCAGGGCCCACCCTTCCTTTGAAGAATAGTGTACTTACTTCGCTTTCGTAGACGGTTACACTTCTTGCTGAGGACTAAATGGCCCGCTCTTTCTTCCCCAATGTCATCATGGCTGAGCTAAGTACACAACAAAAAGAATTATCCTTATGAATATACAATACCACAGGTCCTTCCCCGGCTCGAGAGGTAACCAACCCACAGGGGTATTCCGATAGGTAATTCTTAATTCTTTCAAAGCTTCTCGACCTTATTCGATACTAAGACTGTTGCATTCTGTTTTTCAAAAAACGTAACTTAGGCTCACAAGGTTGTTTTGAGTTTAGCAATGAATGTGCCTGAGGTAAGTTTACCTTTATTAAAGGCTCATACCCTCCGTTTTGGTTCTTTGGAGGTTTGCAATTCTGGAATTCTTATATTTTTGAAGGATCCAACTCGATCCCTCTTCGCTGACTTATAAACCCCAAAAGCTTCCCCGATTGTACTCCAAATACACATTTTTGCAGGATTAACTTGAGATTTATACCTGCGGAGCCTTTCTAGCCTCCTCCTTAAGTATTTCACATGATTTGACTATTTTTAGATTCATGATAACATCATCGACATAAACTTCTATTTATCTGATGCATCATATCGTGAAACATGGTTGTCATCGCTCTCATATAAATTGCCCCTGCATTTTTTTAATCTAAAAGGCGAACCCTATAACCATATGTACTCCCACTAAGTGATAAAAAATATTTTTTTCTACATCTTCGTCATCCATATACGATATGGAAACCCGCATAATAACAATCGCACATAGATGCAACCTCAATGTTTAGCCAAATTATCCTAAAAGACATGGATGTTAGGCAAGGAAATCATCTTTTGGGACTTTGCTTTGTTCCAATCAAGATATCAACACATATTCGAACTTTGCCGTCTTCTTATGGAAGGGTAATGATATTGGCTAACCATGACATATATTGAGAACTTATTGAATGACTTGCCTTCAAGTTGTTTTTGTGATCTCCTCTTTATTATTACACTCAAGTCGGTTTGAGTTTTCCTCAACTTCTGCTTTATTGAGGAAAATTATGAGACTGGGAACTTGTGAACAACCATGTAAGTCGCTTCAAGTTATCATTTGATGCAACGTGAGTGGACTGCTCCAGCCTTATCCACTTATGCCTCCCCTACAATAGAAATTGGTAGGACAACGGTTATATGACATCTGTTGTTGAATCCATCAAAATCTCTACACTACATTGTGGGTCGGAACCCTTTCAACATTAACATTCAAATTTCCTGTAGAGTTGATCAAGGACAAATATTTACTCCAGAGCCTCCATCAATTGAACTCGAGGGGGGGGGGGGGGGGGGGGACCATAGAAAACTCACACTTTTAACAGTGATATGTAGCCCTTGGTTATTCATGGTACATTCTTTTGGTAGGTCATCATCTGAAAATGTGGAGGCAGTTTACCTCAAATATTCTCTCTCCCACAATGTTCTCTAACTGACTCACGTTTAACTTTATTAAAACATGTGCTTTATTCAAATTTTCATTACAGCCTTCCGATGTTAATCATAATATATTAGCATAGATACAAATAGATTTGGGTTGGAGTTTTGCTAATTGTTCCAGCACAGAGTAGTTCTGATAGTTTTTTATCTTTCTTAAGAATTCCCATGCCTCGCCTTCATTAACCGGACTCTTCCTTTGTATTTGGTCAATTTTTAGTTTTCCTTAATTACAACACATCGGGGACATAAACATCTTCCTGAACGGGTTCTTCCCTCCTACTTTCTCTTTTCTTCAAAATTTCTTTTTCCTTGTATGTCAAACCAAAAGTGGCTCATAATTTCAAGTAACAACTTTGTGGTTAGTCATTGGGAGCTGAGATACTGGCCTATAATCATAGGAGGATATCGGGCCCCTTTGCAACACGTCAAATATTCTTGTTGGAGAGAAAGTGTAGGTCAAAAAGAGCATGACCTTTTTTGGAACAAACGATATGCCTTACTACTCGAACTTCCCAAATACATCAAGACCTCCTTTCAAATTTAAGATGGGTGTGTTTTTGCTGGGCTTAGAACTTTTTCTAACCTACTTTTCCGCCCCTAAAGGAATCTTTTGTGTTAAATCAACACATATTCCACTTCTCAATGCCAGTTCCAACCATTTAGTGGCTTATACATAGATGCAAACTCTTAATGACCTTTTCGTCATTTCCTAGAATTTTGTTTCAATATGCCTAGGCAATGGATTTTGATTGAATGTTGGTCCACTCAGACGTTCAACTATAATTCGATTAGATCGATCAAATCCCTGATGACCCTTTTCAAATACAAACTTCTTTCTCTCTAATATTGGTGCCCCCCTGGGGAATTAAAACAATATTGCGCCTGTTTTGTGAATATCAAATTTTTTCCTGGAGGAGTCAACATCTTCTCTCATAGGACTCAAACATTCAATGTCCATAATTTTTGTAACAAGATAAAATACGACTTCCCCCTAGGACGTGAACTCATCTTAACGCCATTTCCCTTCGTTGTATTGTGGTCTAGGATGGTGGCAATTCTAGAAGTATTTTGATGAACTTGTGGGGGTGGTGGATGAATTTTGTGGATGGTGCACGCCCTTTTGTGGATAAGAAGGGTGTGCAATTGGTTGTGCATTAAAAACATGAATAAGAGAGTATGATACATTATTTGTTAATCTTGGAAGGAAAATAGAAGTTTGTTGGGGGAATTATCTTGTAGAGTCCATAAAGGCGCTGATACAAAGGGTACATCCTCCCTTCCTTCTTCCTTCCAATATTTCCCGATCAATTTTTGAGCATTGTGTTGGTGGCTTTTATGCAGCTTGAAATTACAAATATGTCGCCCCGGACTTTAAACCATTTTCCCACCATTTCCCTTCCTTAATAACTCATCAGCGTAATGTCTTCCCCGACGGCAGAAAGCATATCGTGAAATTACAAAGGCGCCTAGGAGAAAAATGACAAGTCATCTCTTGAGTCCTTTATTGGTGGTTCAACCCTAGAACTTGTTCACTCCATTATGCATATTCACGAAAATGTTTTTGTGGTAATTTTCCTTTTTTCCTCGTGTTAGCTAACGCTGACGATTTGGCACAATTCAATATTATCATTGAACTGCCATACAAAACCTCGAGCCAAATCATCCCATATTACCAGTGGTGATATCGGAATCAATAATCCTTCATATCAATCCTTACTAAGATTTCCTAAATCGGTCATAAGTAACTCTTCTTTCTTTGACCTCTGCAACCCCTCAATTGGTTGCAAAATCTCTTTGCATAGCTAGTGGGGTCTCGTGACCAGCGTATTTCTCTTAACATTGGAGTTTTAATTAAAACAGCAGGAAAATGGACATGGATAAAACATTACACAAGTCCAAGTGAACGAGATGCCTTTGTGCCTCCTACTCCTTTGCATATTCTTTATACTCCTGTTCAACTACTTCAACTTCTTAGTCAAACTTATGTTCCTCATTCTTGACCATCTTCGCATTTCGCACAGGGGAACTATTTTGATGATCTGGGGATTAGAGCTGGGAAATTTTAATGGCCTATTTTTAAGAATACTGTGAATCACTCTGAACTTTTGGCGGAGGGGATCGCTGTTGCAATTTTGGGCACCATCGTTTGGTTGTGGGACGCAGTTAGTCGGGGAAGTTGACACAAAGAGTGGATTATCTTTATCATAGGTGAATTTGAAGGGCGCTCCATAGAAGTTTCAAGTGCCATTGGATGTGTTAGCATATAGGGGACAATCCAGGGGATATATAGATCGGTTGTCGACATCTGGATAGGGTGAGACATTTTGTTTAAAATAGTCCCGAATTGAAGACGGTGGAGGTTGTCCACTTCATCCAACCTCGTACATCTCTGAAATTTGGTTTTTTAAATGCCCTTATATCTTCTGTTCTGGTTTTTGGTAATCATCATTGCATGATTCAATTTTTCGTCTTTGGGGCCATTTTCTTTTCTTTTCCGATCATTGTTATTATAAGGATGTGAATGTTGTTTAACCACAAACAATTACTTTTAAGCTAGCATTTATGTCTTATTTATCACTCTTTCTCTCTCTCTCTCTCTCTCTCTCTCTGATGGATACAAATCGATTAGCGTTAAGAAATTTAATGCACATTTGCCATCCACATACATACTCTAATTTATGGAGGAACTTATGTTTATCCCTGCCTTAATACCCTAGGCATTCTTATTCTTCTCTTCCTTAGTTTTTATATTTATACTATTTTTTATTTATTTACTTATTTATCATCATTATGATTATCATTAATTTTTTTGTTTCAGAGAGAGAAAGAAGAAAATTGTTTTTTTGGATTCGAATCCTCTAGGTTGACTGCGTATCATGTTTGTCCCAACGATCGGAACTTGCGTGTTTCGCGAAAGATTAATTAATTTTTTATTTTCTTTTGCATTGAATATGCACATATAGGTGACCCGAAAGCAAATCTTTTCATTCATTTTCAAATAATTTTGGACAAACATGATTTGAATAAAACATGAGAAAAAACCAGAAGTAACCTAGGACTTATATAGACTCTAAATGAAATCAATAACAAAACGAAAAAGGAAAGAGCAAAACTAATAATACTAATAATAAAATAAAATGAAATATCACTACCAAGAAAATACACTTGAAAATGAAACTGAAACCTCGAACTTAATAACCTCCAAGTCCCTTATAAATCTTCACACCAACGCTTTCGGTAGATATGGCCCAATGTACGATCCCTGGGCGGCCCAACCTCTCATCGTTCTTGTGTAAATATCTAGCATAAACAGTGCTAATTTCAGCCCTAGTTGTAGTATTCGGGCTCTGGCTTCATCATATTGTCCATAACCAATTTTGTAACCATGGTGTAACATAAGTTGACTTCAGCGTCCAAATTTTCCTTTGTTCGGAGCTCTTCATTTTGAAGGTGGAGTCATCTCGCTCCGCCTATTCCTTTCGACATCTCTCAACTCACAGTCTGCCTGATAAGCACCGAAAACCCTTGCTATTTCTGTCTTTCCCATTCCATAGAGGCTTTTACTTGAGTTGGAGTCCTAGACTGTGCGCAGATAATATGGTCCTGTTATTTCTTATACTTCTCTTCCTGTTGTCCAAGTCTTCTTGTAGTAGAATGTTAAAACGTTGTTTCCTACTCTTACTTCAATAGCACATCACTTTGGTCCAATCCTCCTTCTTATTTTTACGGTCATTACTTAGATATCCGATTAGATTTATATCTTTCGTTGGTCGGACTTTGAGGTGAGCCTCCTTAATCTAACCTTCAATTTTTGTCTTCTTAATATATAGGTCTTTTCAACTGACCCGTTGGCCATAGACCTGGGAAGGGGGGTGCTCATGAACCCAGCTATGTACCTTCGTCCACCTCGCCTCTTTGTGTGCTACTTCACCATATCGTGGGGACTTGGAGTAAATGCAATCCCCCCAACTTGCTTAATATCTCCGATTGGCCTAATGTATCTCGGGATGAACTCATACATGAATTCCTGTTCATATCTTCATTAGGGTTGTACCAACTGGCGTCGCCCAAGTGTCCGTACATAACTCTAAAGTGAACATGTAAGGTTGGACACCTTGAAACCCCATAGGACGATGAATGATCAAAAATTAGACATGTATGTCAACCTCATCCTCGAAAACAATGATATTCCTTACAATCTTGTTCCCAGTCAATTAATTGAGGTGTTGCTTCCAAGCTTCAATAACCCTTCAGAAAACTATGATTTTGATTTCTTTTCTTTCTGGCCTCACAATATATCATTCCATTCTACTCCCAAGATAAGGATGATGACGAATGTTTCATCATCCATAGTTAAAATAACATATGCATCCCCTCAAACTATTCTTTTTCCATCCTTGTAAATAGTGTTAAAGCCTAGATGTCCTTCAAGAATCATTGGACGAAGGGTGATATTATGCTTTTTCTCAAAAGTTGTAGATGCCTTCACCAATTCATGCTAATCTTTCCCTCATTTTTTGGAAATAGCATGATCCCATCCCCAAAAAAGCTAGCACGAAGGCTCATAATTGTGTGCTTCCTCCCAGGTCAGACGACACCCTTATTACTAGTTTCTTTCCATACCTTCGAATCCATCACTTTTTGCAGTATCTTTTGAACAATATTCTAACAGAACCCATCCTTATAGAACACAAAAACCACGCTATAAAAGAAGAGAAGGCGGCAAGCAGCGGAAAAAGCGATCCTTTCTCAGTTAATATGCAATACTTATAGAAACCCGTCTTCTTCCTATTAATATCTTTTGGTATCAATAGGCTCTCCTTTGGTGAGATGTTTCCCTTTTCCAATGAATGCCCTATCTCCTCAGGTCGGGTGAAAGTTTCACAACCCAGAAAAAATGGAATATTTCCTACAGGTCCAAAAAATGCACTAGTTCTCTATCACAGCTCTCGTGGCTCACATACAAACGTTTCGTAGAAATCCCAAGTGTTTAACACTATTCCTTGTCCATGGTTTAATCATATTTTGCAAACATGTCTTCAAGCAGTGCCGCGGGGCCTATTCCAATATCATGAATCGAGGTGATTGCTCCTCTTTTTGTCTCTTAACTCCCTTTACACATGGATTCATATTTTCCTATATTATGATAGTGACAAATTAGAATTATTTAATTTAATAGACTAAACATAAAAATCATAACAACACTAACAAAAGTAATTTTTTTTTATTTTTTTATTTATTTTTTATTTTTTTTTACACCCCTATGTTGTCGTCCAGGAACTAGCACCCCACCCTATCTCTCTCAGAACCCCTCAAATTTGTTTCCAAAACTACAACTTAACATATGCGATTGTATCGTATTTTTTTCAAATTAAATTTTCTTATTTTTTTTTTTTATTTTATATAAAAATACCGTTGATGGTACTGATAGATTTTTCTATTCGTAAAGAATTATAAATGTTGATAAGAAAATTGTGTTTAAAATAAACGGAATACGTCAAAATTTTAATTTGTATATTTTTCGTTATAATTGATTTTCGTTATAATTCATTCATCTAAATAGGATTAACATATGTAGTTTTCCCAATAATGCAACAAGCAACACAAATAATGTACATGATAGTCTGAAGTAGGGATACTTCTCCTAGACAGGCTCGACCCCAATGTCGAGCTCCCCATTAATTCAACAATATACATGATGCAGATAAATCGAATCCTATTAGGGATAAACATAGTTGAGGCTTGTTTACTAGGTAAACAACCTAATAGAGAAGGTGTCTAGACTGGCCGTAAAATGAGCGGACCACTCGAGTTGAGAAGGGACAACTTAGCAGAAGCAGGGCTTTCCGGCCTCACTTTTAGTCCTTCCTATCCTAAGACATGTGTTACTATAGAATACTTGTAAGGAGAGTTGCCTCATCTCTGGTATCTCATGGCTCGATAGCGTAATCGCATCTCCGAATAAAATATCTGAGAAGAATCAGATGGATGCACAAGGAAAGACAGTTTTATGATAATTCACATATTATCAAAAGGGTAAATAAGCAAGCAAATAACATATTATACCATTAAACACAATATACACAAATCGATAAGTACGTAAATAAATAATAATGTCATGTAGAAGTCCATGTTTACAAGCTAAAATTCTAGTTAGTCCCCATCAGAGTCGCCAGAGATGTCACACTCCTTTTCTGCACGGCGGCGTAAGGGTTTTTCCAATTTAAGTTATGTTATTAATTAAGGAATTATATTAATTTTTTAGAGTCGCCACTTTGAATGAATGAGTGCCCACCAAGTAACCCTTTTGTTTTTATCCCTACCAAAAGGGAAATGACTTTTTAGTTTTTGTCTGCGAACCAAGTCGGGTTAAGAATCTTTTGACCGAGGAGAAGGTATTAGGCATCCTTCGAGTCCGGGTGGTTCTAGCATGGTCGCTTAATGCACTTTTATACTTATTAAACTAATTTTTTGAAAAATTCTTATGTAAAACAAAGTTGTATTTACCCTCATTTTGGATTTATTAAATATATTTAAAAAACTACCATTGTATTAATCTATGCCCTTTAATTAAAAATATATATCGCATATAAATTAAAGCAAACAAAAGAAGAATAAAATAAGGTATTTTTATTTTACTTTTCTTTTGTATTTTTTTGTACGTTCTTTTTTTTTCTTTTTGACCTCTCCTCTTTTACTAGTATTATTATTTTTTATTATTAGTATTGGACTTTAAGGTTTTTTTTTTTTAGTTAAAATTAATTTTTTTCTCTATTTGGACAAAGAAATGTTTTTAAAAAAAAATTGTTTCTCTTAATTCATTTTTTTTAAATTATTTTTTTATACTTCTTTTCTTTTATTTTTTGTTCTATTTTCTCTTTTACCCTTTTTATATATATTCTCTCATTTTATTTTTAACTTTTTCCTTTTTTTTTCATTATTGTATTGTTATTTTTCTTCAATTTTTGTTCGATCTTTTCGTCCACTAACATTAAACGAACATCCTACTAACTAAAATTAATATATTACAAAATAGCTACAACATGTTATCATTAAAACACTAATATGAAAAATATTAAAATGACTTGGACAATAATTTTAATTAAAATATAAAATGAAAACTGTGGGTTATTAAATATGAAATAAATCCACGGTTTCCGATAAACAATTTCACAGTAAAATTATCACTATGCCAAGGATCTAAAAAAAAAAGTTGATATGAAATATTGAACATACTACATATAATGACTCAATAAATATTAATATTAAACATGCGAAATTTCACAAACTTCAATATATTCAATCCTTCTCGTATTATCATGGAATAAAAACTAATACAAAAAAAAATTAAGTGTACCTGTTGTGGAAATTATTTACGAGAAAAATAATTGAGGAACCACGAACTTGAAACCTCGAAATCCACTATTTTTTAATTTTGTATTTTTTTGTGCGTTGTGTTCTTCAAGAAAAAAAAAGTGTCTTTGTGGTTTACCTTTTGTTTCCTCCTTTCCCTTTTTTTTTTGTTTTTTTTCTCATTTGTTTTCTGATGTTTTATCTTTGTCCCCTTTTTTCTCTTTTATTTTCTTATCCCTTTTTTTTTATTCCTCCCTATTTTGTTTGTGTTGGTGTCTATGTAGATTAATTAGCTGTCACGTGTGCTGTGCAGGTGGGGTGGGAGGGGAGGGGGCAGGGGGAGAGGGGGGCAAGAGGGGGGAGGGGGAGGGAGTACAGAGAGAGAGAGATGAGAGATACATAGTATATGACATACAGAGAGAGGGGGAGATTATGGAGACATACAGACAGACAGACAGAGAGAGTAGGAGAGAAGAGATATGACAGATATAGAAGAGATGGAGAGATATATATCTATAATATTAGATACAGATATATGTATAGAGATAGAGGATGAGATAGATGATGAGAGGAGGAGAGAGACAGAGGAGAGGTAGATATGAGACATATAGAGATAAATACATAGATCTATATATATATATACACACACATATACATGTACATATATATTATATATATATAATGTATATATCTAGATATATGCAATATATCTAGTGTGTATATAGATACTAGAGCGAGATTATAATTATTAATTGTTCTGAGTAAATAAACAAATAAAAGCTATAGGGATAATTAAAAAAAACATAATTTAGAAATATTAATTTATAAATATTATATATAGATATATATTTGTACATTATATCTATATAAGATGTGTGTGTGTGTGTGTGTGTGTGTGTTGGCTGTGTGTGTGTGTGTGATAGATTAACTTTTTTTTAACAATCAAAATAAAATCTTAGGTAACAAAAATTTTATTATGTTGTTTTATTTTTGAGTCTTTTAAAAAAAGTAATGGAAAACAATAGAAAGTCAAAATATATATGATATAAAAATTATTTATGGTCTACAAATGGTGTTTTTAAAATTAAATTGCGTCAAGGTTACGTGTTGTACACCCAGACCTTCCACAGATACATAATTGAGTTATCTTTCTATAGCAACGACCTTGTAAAATCAGACCTCCCGTAAACAAATTATGCCCATTTTTAGTAAAGGTCTGTGCGAACAAGCCCTCACGACGGCCCGTCAGTCTGGCCGTGTGAGGCCTTACAGCAACCTTGCCAGGGGTCTTTCTTTTTGACCTTTTCACTCCGTTTAAAACCCAAAGTACGTCGGTTGACCCTTACTCATCAGATTTTAGCAGTTAAGGCCTAGAAACATATTCAAAACATATCAAAGTCAAATCATTAAATCCAAACTTAAAAAATTAGAAGCAAGAGAGAAGAAAAAACCGCAAGAACCATAGTGCAAGAACGCCAAAATATCAAGAAGTTCTAGCCCTGAAACATAGTATTTTACGTGGATTTTCATCACAGAGGTATATTAGCTTTCCCTACGGGTTCCTTTAACCCATTGGGCCTTAGGTTCAGTTGAGTGCTTGGATTCTTTATCATGATTGATCTAGGGTTTCTGAACTGTGATATACTTCATGCCATGAATTTATTAAATATATGTTCCTTCCAAAAAGATTATATGTTACTACTCATATTAATAACATGAATTCAGAACCCTAGCTTTGTATATCTTGCGTCTTGATATTCCATGCAGGTCAGATATTCAACACTTTCGATATACAGGTCTGATGTAAAATGCATAATTACATGATTAATTGTGCATTCTCTGATTTGCACGTTAAGTTTATAGTATACGTGTTTACAAAAAATTCAAAAAATAATAAATAATTTAATAATTCATTGGGAATTTATTTTTTTTCGTAATACCGAGTTGTCTAGGTCTTAGCGTACCCAATTAGTCCTTAAATATAGCGAGTAGGTTGTAAATCACCTCTAGGGCAATCAGTTTAGTGATCACGCCAGATGCCTTTTACCTTGGCCGGGTAGATTGGGTCCTCTCGATAGGGCGGATACATCGGACTCGACATTTAACTCATGTGGTTATATCGGGATAGTAGCTCCCACAGTTCGTAGTCAGGACTCTATGCATTGACCATTTATCACTAATATTCAGTATTCAATGTAGCATTATAAATTGGTCATTGCATCCAGTTAGCTCAGAAAATCAAGCATATCACGTTCAGATTGTATACTTCTTTTGTGGTTGTTTAATTATTTTTTATTCGCTTTACTATATCCTACATATTCAGGAAAAAAATAACTTTAAAGTACTGGCCGATATGTGCGCTACATTTCTGTGTTGTGGTTCAGGTTTACTGCCATCCAGATCACTAATAGATTGTTTCCCGATCTCCAGTTCAGCGATTTCACTGGAGTCCTTCATCTTCTGGAGGGAGGAGAACAATCATTAATTTAATTTCAGTATTTGTTAGTTAGTTTAGTTTTTGCTAGAGTTAGTGGGGCTTGTTCTAGTATTTTCGTCTATGTAAGGAGGCTATTTTCAGACATAGGTAGATTCAGCTTAGTATTGAGTTATATTCTTTTATTAAAACTATTGATTTCAAAATCTTTGTTATAGAATAGTGTTATTTCACCCATCTTTTAGTTTTAGGTATGATTTAGCTGCTGCAACAGTTATGATCTTCTAATATGCTCATTGAAACCCTGGGATCACTTGTGGTCCACGGTTCGTATCCGCGTCTCAAGGGTTAGTCGGGAACGTACAAAAACGTGGTATCGGGCACTAAGTTCAAGAGTACTAAGATGTATGGGAAAAGCCGCACTAAGAGAGTCCTTTTTATAGTGTGACGTGCACCAAATCTATGTTAGGGAGGCTGTGTAAAGTGTTTAGGAAAACTGAACTGTCTGGTTTACTCTTATCTGCGTAAGGTATGATTTATTCCATTCTAAGTTGACGTTCTACGTTTTAGATCCTGCCTCCTCGTTAGAGCTATCGCTAGGAATGTGAATGCTAGGCAATGCAAACACAGCTCCTCCACTCCAGATCAAGAAGTTCCACTGTTGAGGTCAGGAATGCCATACAAATTGACTTGTCTCAAAGTATGACCCACCAGAATAATCGGGTTCAGGTCTTATTTAAAATCTAAAAAAAGTAGATAAGCATCGGCAAGGGTCAGTGACTTTGCTAGGATTAATTGGCATGGTTTCTTCGGATCGAAGGATAATGAAGATCATCAGAATTTCTGGACGAAATCAAGAAAGATCTTGAGGGGATGCAGTGAGTTTAATGGGAAAAGCGGTGAGTTTGTGGTAATAACTCTGTGGTGAAGGAGCTGTTACATCAGTGGAAAGGAGAATATGTGTGCAAATGCAACTCCTATACTGGGGGAGTGCTTCCTGAGACTTTTCTCAATAGGTTTTCTTAATAGAGTTGAGAAAAACAAAGGCCAAGAATTTCATGAACGTGAGGCCGGGAACATGACAGTCCAAGAATATGGGGGGTTGAAAGTTTAAACAAACTCTCAGGTATGCTCCTCACATTAAGTTTCTGAGTCCGGGTTCAGATGGAATAAGTTCTTGTATGGAGTATCAGAATTTGGTGAAGACATTAGTGCAGGAGAAATGCTATGGTGCTGGGGAGATATGAAACATCTACGGCTTATGACCTTTCTCACCAGGGTTAGGGTGATAAGCATAGGCGAACAAGCTAGGCAAAGAAGAAGCTAGGGACTGGGGGGAACTATGATATTCTCAGCGAAATCGGGTGGTGGAGATGGAAGGAAAATGCCGCACCCTTCATTAGCTAGTGTTCCGCTTATGACGACATGTTGCAGGAAGGGCCAGAGCACCGGGCTCTATATCGTCTCAGGGAACGTTTTTTCGGAACCAACCACGTACCCCACTTGCCCTAAGTGCGGGTAGGTTTTAAGAACACCGGGGATTGTGCCTTGCATGAAAGAAGGACGTTTTGCATGTGTCAGTCTGGTCACAGGTTGTAGGGACTGTCTTCTAGACAGGTTCAAAGAGGTGGTAATGGTAGAGCTTTGTCGATAAAATTAAGCAGCACACAATTCCCCAACTCAGTAGGGTTAATCATTTGATACAGGTGGCGGTCAGGCAGATAGACTTTATGGCTCTTCAGGCTTGCCAGGATCAGGAAGGTTCTCTTGATGTAGTCATGGTACGGTACGACGTCTTGACCTGATGTTTATGCATTCCTAGATCACAGGGGGCTACTTTTCTTTTGTAAACTCCCTTATACCAGCAGTCCAATTCATGTCAGTCCAGAAGAAGAAAACTCTCTCAGAACCCTTCTCAGTATATACTGTAGTTGGTGACCCAGTTATAGCTAGAGTTATAAAGAGACCTGGCCAGGTCATAGTCTCTAGAAAGTCACCTCAGCAGATCCTATTAGAGTAAGAAATGGTAGACTTCGATGTCATTCTAGGCTATGGACGGTACACTTATGTTATTCCTCAGTCAATTTTAGAATTAGGATTTTCCTTTGAGTTACAGAAAAAAGAAAAAAAAACATATTAGAATGGAAGGGTCGAGTCTAGGACTAGGGTCGATTGATTTCTTAACTTAAGGCCAGACAAGAATGATATCTAAGGGTATCTATATCACTAGTTTGGGTAAGGCTTCTAGCCTTGAAAACCCATTCTCTTGAGTCAGTCAATAGTTTGGAAATTTCCAAAAGTATGCTACAAAAAATCTTCTCGGGGTTCCTCCTGAAAAAAGGAATCAACTTTGGAAGTGATTTTCCTTCAGATCCCACATATTTCTATTCCTCCTTAAGAAAAGCTCCAGCAGAGATTAAGGAGTTGAAGAAGAGCAGTTGAAAGACTTCGAGATAAGGGTTTCATCAGAACTCGGTATCAGAGTCATTTTGAAGTTTAAGTTATGTCGTTTGTACGAACCAATGCTACTGCCCGCTTTCCATGGATTGATGAACAGCGTGTCAAACAATATAGACTTGTTTGTTATCGTCTTCATTGATGAATCCTCATTATTCTTAGGGGGAGAGCAAGAACAGCAATTTCATTTTAGAGTTTATCTGCAAAACTATCAAAAATGCCAGTTACGCTATTTAATAAATCGAGTTGAGGTTGCAATCCGTTGCTTTCCTTAGTCAAATTGGATGTAGCCAAAAAGGGATCGTTGTAGATTCACAAAAAGATAAAAGCAGTTAAACAATACCCTGACCTACTCTACTACAGATATCAGAAGTTTATTAGGTGTTTCGATAGAAGGTTATTACATAAAGGTTCGTAGAAGGATTTCATACATAGCCTCACCATTGACTAGGTTTGACTTAAATAGGTAAAGGTTCCAATGGTCAGACCTGATGTGAGAAAAGCTTAGCCGAATTGAAATAGATTACACTACACCTCCTGTCTTGCCTCTACTAGAGGGTTCCAGATGGTTATGTGATAATTGTGATGACCAGAGTGTCTTGGTGATGTGTTGATGCAAAGAAGATTACGGTATTCGAGGCCATCTAGAACGCTTAAAGTGCATGAGAAGAACTATCTAACTTCATGACCTCGAGTGGCATGGGTATTGTTGCACTCAGATATGAAGACACCTACTTGTATGGTGTTCATGTAGATGTTTTCACCAATCATACGGAGCCCTTCAGGATGTGTTCACCACAAAGAGTTGAATCATCGCCCGAGGATACTGGCTTGAGTCCTTAAGGAATATGATGAGTGTGAGTTATCATAATAGAAGAAAGGCAAATGTAGTGGACGATGCTCTTAGTAATATCTATGGGTAGTTGTAACCAATGTTGAGGAAAAAAGAAAGGAGCTATTAAGGATGTTCCACAGTTGCTCGCTAAGGAGTTCGCCTTAGGAGCATATCAGACAGCATGGTGTAACAGGTTAGCATGGGGCATCTCCTATGGTAGTGGAGGGTTAATGAAAAGCACGAGATCTGATCCAATCTGATTGAACTTAAGGGTGCAGTCAACAATCAGAAAGTGGAGGTTTCCCTTTCAAATAAGGGAGATGGTTTTGTTTTTGTATCACTACCAGGCTCGATTGTTGTGTCTTTGATGTTGGAGCGTGAGGACAGCATTTCGGCATAAGCTCATAACTCAGGTTTATACATCAAGCTTCCCACTAAGATGCACCACGACGCGGGGAAGTCTATTGTGGAAGGAATGAAGAGGGCTAATATAGCAGACTTTGTGGTAAGTGCGCAATAACCAACAAGTCAAGGTGGAATACATAACCAGGGGTATGACTCAAACACAGATCAATATTCCTACTTGGAAAGTGGATTGATCAATATGGTGTAATCACAGGGGTACCTCGTACTCAGCAGACAACATGACTCAATTTGGGTGATAGTGATAGGATGACTAATTCTTCTCTCTTTGGCGGGGTCAGAAAATTATTGTGCAGAGGGACTATGACAAGCTTTTAGCTAACTGAAATTGTTGAGTGATGGAGGCGTTTTGTCTATCATCTCTGATAGAGGTCCTCAGTTTACCTCTAATTTCGGGAAGTCATTTCAAAAATGTCTTGGATTGTGTAAAAAATTTAGTACAACATTTATTCACAGAAGGATGGGGCAGGCAGAGCCTAAATTATACCATAGAGGTTATATTGAGAGATTGTTGATCGATTTTAAAGGTAGTTGGGATGATAACCTTCCTCTTATTGTGTTTGCCTACAACAATAGCTACCATTCCAGTATTAATAGGCCCTTTTAAGTTTTTATATGGGCGTAGGATGAGATTTCATGTTGGTTGGTTATGAAGTAGGTGAAGTAGATTTTGTAGGTCCGATTAGTACTTTATGTTATGGAGGGAAGAGAAAATGCAACTCATTACGATTAGCTCTTAAGACAGCCCCAAAGCCATAAGAAATCTTAGCAGATGTAAGGAGAAGGGAACA
>JAKWJA010001767.1:0-38818 GCA_027704765.1 Solanum habrochaites | reverse complement strand
CTTAGTATATGATTACTGCAACCGGTATCCACATACCAAAGAGCTTTTGGTCAGGCTCTTTTCAACATGAACTTCCATTAAACAAAGTTTCTCCTTTTGTTTCTCAACGAAATTTGACTTCTCTGTTTTCTCATCGGACGCTAGTATAACATTCCGAACGATGATGACCCAAATTTTATGACAACGATAACATTATACCTTGGATATATCAAAATCCCTTCCTTTGCCTTTACCGTAGTCATTAGCTCTAAAATTTCCACAACTTTCTTTGTTGCCTCTGTCTCTATTTCCACGATCTGATCTTCCTCTTCCTCTACCTCTACCCCTTCCTCTAGAATTAGAAGAAATAAAAGTACAAGCCTTCAAGGCCTGCTCCTCAGAAGTTGAATTTCAGTTCATGTTCTGTTCATGTACCAATAAGGAGCTTTGCAATTCATCAAGCGATAACTCATCTATATCTTTTGACTCCTCAATGGAGCAAACGACATAATCTACTTCGCGAAAGAGTTATAATATTTTCAACATTGTGACATCGTTCATCTTCTCTCCATGGAATCGCATTTTATTGGTAGTCTCCATCGCTCTAGTTCAGTAACTCATTACGTACTCTCCTTCCTTTCATCTGCAAAGTCTCAAAATCCCTTCTCAAGGCTTGAAGTTGTGCGCGCTTCACTCTAGTAGTACCTGGATATTTCATTCTCATGGAGTCCCATATATCCTTGGAAGTTTCTTTACAAAGATAGTTTCCAGATGGGATGCCAATAGCCTGAAAGAGGTAATTTTTTGCTTTGCAAACTTTCAACTTTCTTGCTTCGAACTCCATCTTTTGAGCATTCGTCAAAACCTCGACTTCCGTTAGAGCGCCGATGCCATCATCGACAATTTGTCAATACTCTTTTGACCGTAAAAATTTTTCCATCAGCATACTCCAATGGTCATAATGACCATCAAAACGAGGAATGGCTGCTTACACGAAGTTGCTCTCTGAAGCCATAAACTCACAATATCGCTCTCTTTTTTCTTTTTGAAACTAACCTGCAGCTCTGATATCACTGATAGGAAAGAAACAAATTCCAGAGATATATTGTTCCGTGAGTAAAACACAATAGAGAAGAAGAGAGGACTGATAGAAAAGAATTTTTTTGTTGACTGGAAAAAAATTGTGATGCAGTCATTCTAATAAGCAAAAACATACTAAACGTTAAGCTAAAATATACTAACTATCCAACAAGATTTTCTCCGAAAATAGGTAACAAGCCACGTTTAAACTACTTCCTAAAGACTAGGACAAACAAAACAAATAAGAATTTATTTTCTAACAGAACTCTCATTTACTAAACTGAATTATTAAAACTAACAATTTTAACATATCTAAAATGTTTCACTATTACTTTTCCTTATACTATTTTTAATGATTTTAAAAAAGTGTCAAGCTAATATGAATCAAACAGTATAGAACGGTGAAGAGAAGAATCACTTACTTTTTACATTCTCACCAAACCACACTCTCCTTTGAATGCACCGTACATGACTAATAATTAGTAGGATAGAACGGTAAAAATGCACTCGTACTCAATATACAGACAGTCTAATATTTGATATTTATATATATAAATTTACTTGATATAACACTTCATTTTGTATCCTTTCAACACAAAATGCTCTCAAGACAATAAAAAAAATTGATATCCGTTGACTAAGTCAATAACTATATATATTCATGATATTTTACTTTTAAGTACGAAGTTAGGTGAAAAATTATTATTAGAGAAGTAGAGGGTAGTTTGGGTAGGTTCATTAATATCGCAACAAAGTAAAAAAATATTTACTTGAAGATTACTTTATTTGTGTCTTTTTTGTGTATATTAATAGTATATTAGTTTCTCCGGTGCCATATTGAAAGCAGAAGGAGAAGGCAAGAACCCCCCCAAACGCCACACCCCCCCACACTCCCATCCCCAAACCCACTCCACCAACCCACTCGCCCCAACCCTCTCCCACCTTCCCCTCCTCCCCCCCCCCACACCACCCACCCCACCCCCCGCCACCCACCAACCGACCCACCCTCACAACAACAACACTTCCAACCCACAACAACCAATCAATACCACCCAACCCAAACCCCAATCTCCCCCTATCTACTCCCACCACAACCCCTCCCTATCCCAAAGACATTCATCGATAAACCATCAAACAAACCCCCCACCCTCAATTACACCCAACGAACAATGAATTCACACCACTAGAGCCCACGCATCAAATAACCCTACCCCAAACCATCCAACTCTCCAAATCACAACCCGACACCAACCCAACCAAATATAACGTAGCACCTCCCCAAACCCAACCAACACAACCCGCGCCCACCACCACTAAACCCCCCCCCACCCATCTCCCACAACACCCTACGACACCATTACACACCTCATACAACCTGGCTCTCTAAATCCCCATACTTTCCCAATCCCTATCCATCCTCCCAATACTCCACTACAACCCATACCTCCCCACACACCCTTCAGCTCTCCACCCTTCTCCCATAACCCCTCCTTACACCCTTAGAATTTCTTATATAATCATCATTTCACAAATTAAATTAATGCATAAAAGATGCATATTTCATGTTTTCGTGGCAGTTTAGTTATTTGTACTTACTAAAAATATTGGAAATTCTTAATATTTCACTCAATTTCCAAAAAATTAATGTATAAATGATATTTTTTTTGTTCCAATTTATGTGACACAATTAAAATTTCGAAATTTAAACAAGTTTATCTTTGATCAAAATTTTTTCATATATATTAGAGAAGTAGGGTAGTTGGGTAGGTTCATTTATCTTATATTAATTTCATTTGCACATTAAATTATTAATAAAATATAACCGATTGAAAAATAATTAATGACAGAATAGATTGTTATACATGCGGTTATTGTTGAAATTTTATTATTTTCATGGATGA
Source organism: Solanum habrochaites (assembly GCA_027704765.1). NCBI lineage: Eukaryota > Viridiplantae > Streptophyta > Magnoliopsida > Solanales > Solanaceae > Solanum > Solanum habrochaites. Next base: position 35,858 of record JAKWJA010001767.1, on the reverse strand, counting down.
TTCAATTAATATAAAGTTCACAATTAATATTTAATAAAAAAACAGGTCTCATTTGTATGTCGATATTATTTAATAGATATATCAGAATAAGTTTTAACCTAATAAATTGATTTTTCTTCCGCCTATTAGATTACCCCATATATATTTTTAACACATTTCATATTTGACTATTAAAATAGTTAGGTCAAGGAGGTAATTGAGATGGTTCTTTAATATATATCACAATAAAGTACAAACATATTATATAAGCTTCAAAATGACTTTATTTCTTCTCTCTTTTGGGTGAATAAATTGTATAGTACATGAGTAGAAATTGGATGATCAAGGGCATTATCGTCATTTTGTCAAGACCAAAACACTACCCACACATAATTAAACAATGTTCAACACTTCTACATAACTTGCGTTTTTCTTTTAGCAACAAATCACACAGGTTCAACACTCTCAAGCTAATTTTACATAATCCACTAGCCATTATTATTCATTGGTAAATTTAGAGATTAATTGTATGTCACCCATATTAATTGAATATATTTATATTGATTAATTCACTGTCTTTGAAGCTACGATAAAATCTAAAGATAGAAAACTGAAATGTAGATGGCAAAGGAACTAATTAAATTAGCCTTACCCTAAGTCATTATGCCACCCTCATATAAATATGAATGTGTTGTTAGGTAGTAGAGCCTGATTAATTTTAGGTTTTCCTATTTATTCTCTATTTTAGGTTTCCTATTTATTCTCTATTTTAGGTTTTCCTATTTATTCTCTATTTATTCTATGTAACCAAAAATACTCGATTTTTTAATATAAATAACCTCACCGCGTGGAAGTTTACTCAGGGGTGTTACCACGAAATTGGGTTTTCTCTTTCTCTTCTAGATCTCTCATCTCTTTCTCTTGAAGTTCTTGTGTTCTTCATTCATCTGTGTGTGTGCGTGAATTCGATCCTAACCACTGTATCCTGTATCAGAGAGCTAAGGAGATTCAACCACGATCACAGAAGATGGATAGTTCGAAGCTTGAATTCGAGAAATAGAAATTTGATGGAATCCGATTTCAGTTCGGGAAGATGAAGATCAAAGATTATCTGTTACCAGAAAGAATCGTCACGAAACGTGACCGGGGTGATGTGAAGCCGGAATCCATGAAGGAGGAGAACGAAGTGGAAACTAAGAATCGCCAGGCTCTAGGTTGATCCGGTTGACTTTGTCAAGAAACGTGGCGTTCAACATCGTTGAAGGAGAAGACTACGTCCAGTCTGTTGAAGGCACTGTCAAAACAGTATGAAAAAATATCGGTTATAACAAGGTAGATTGGATGCGTAGATTGTTCAATTTACAAAGGTTTGAGGAATGGATCCGGTTATGATCATATAACGAGTTCAAATGATGTGAGCAACTCAATTCTTGATATTAATTCGAAGATAAAATTAAGGCAGTTGATTTTGATGATTGCATCTCTGCCCGAAGTCTGGGGGATACTGGTGTTGCTGCGATTAGCAGTTCACGTTTGATTGATCTGAGAAAGAGAAACTGAAGTTTGATGAAATTCGTGATGTTGTTCTTAGCGAAAGTATTCGCCAAACGAGGAGTGGGAGATTATCGGGCAGTTCTCTCAGCGTTGATCGAGGACATTGGGTCGGTCCAAAATCACAAGAATGAGGAACAAGCTCTGAACAGATCAAACGTTGACTTGTAGGAAAAAGTGGAGCAGAAAAAGGGCACTTTCGGACGAACGAACTGTACAACGCCAAGAAGAAGCAAAAGAAAAAGAATCAGAAAATTTGAGAAGAGAGACAAAGATTTTGTTAAATTTCAACAGAGGACATTGGGGATGCTCTAAGCCTTAGTGTAAACACCCGGTTTGAATCATGGATTTTGGGATTTCTGGTGCATCGTTCATTCCTCTCCAAGCAAGGACGTTTTCCAAAATTTTCAAATCTGGAAAATTTTGGAAAAGTATATATCTTGCTGACAATTAAAAAGGCCTAGAGATTGAGGAAATGGGGATGTTTGCATAAAAGACCACCTGGGAAACCATGTGGGACATTGGAGGATGTGTTCAAGGATATATACTGGGATAAAGAAAAATAAAGAAAAATCTGATCTCTGTTGGTCAGTAGGATAGCACCGGGATATGCAGCAGAGTTTAGGAAAGGTTCGTGGAAAGATGCGTGATGAAGGTGGTGATATGGTAGTAGCTCGTGGACCAAAATTTGGGAACCTTGTACACCACGCAGGGTGTATAAACATGGTCGCTGTTGCTGAAGGTGCTTCCAGTTCATGTCTGTGGCCACAACAGACTGGACAAGGAGTAATAAAGCGAATGAAGATGCTGGTTGCAAAAGGAAGTGGCATTGTAGAGGGGTGGAAGTCTGTTGCTATGGGTCTTTGCGCGAGCGGTGTTATGGGTAAATAGAAAGAGTAGCTTCACAAAAACTTCTAGAGAGCAAAGAAGTGCGGTTGGAAATGGTCCATACAGATGTTTGGGGGGGACCAATCTCCAGTCTCATCACTTGGAGGGATCCAGATCTATGTTACCTTCATTGATGATTTCAGCAGGAAGGTAGGGTGTATTCTTGAAGCATAAGTCAGATGTGTTGTAACTTTCAGAAGTTGGAAAGCTGAAGTTGAGAAACAGACGGTTGAAGTCAAATTTTGCCTAAGGAGCGACAATGGAGGAGAGTATGACAAATCAGAGTTCAAGGCATCTGTGCCAGCTCAGGGAATCATGATTGATAGAAAGTTCCTAGTAAGGCATCAAGGCAGAATTGGCATTGCTGAGACGATGAAAGAACATTGAATGAGCGTTTGCAAGGAGTAGAGGCTACATGTGGGCTGCCCAAAAACACTTTGGGCGGTGCTGTGAGCACAGCTGCATACTTGATCAAACAGGGGACCATCAATTCTTTAGGTCAGATTCAGAGGAGGGGTGGAAGGAAAAAACTCAAGTACAAACACTGGAGAACTTTTGGTTGCCAATGCTTTATTTTCATGTTGATCCAGAAAAGAGAGACCAAGCTTGATGCCAAGGTGTGAAGTGTTACTTCATAAGCGATGGTTCTGATTTTTTTTGGTTACAGATTTTGGATGACAGACAGAAAGATCCTGAGACATTGCCGACATAACATTTTTGAGGAGTATGTACTTACAAGCAGAGAGCAGAAGGTTTAGAATTACAAAGGCAAGTGGGAGTTGAGGTTAGTTTGGGAGAAGAGTTTTTTTTAAAACAAAACCCAGATGATGTACTTTTTTAGCAGGATACTCAACAACTCCTACTGAAGAAGAACTGAAGTGGAGCAAGTACACTGGAGAAGGGTGAAGGGATCATCCAGATCTATCAGGCCACCAGATAGGTATTCACCGTCCTTACACTATCATGCTGACTGATGAGGGGGAACCAGAGTCTTTGATGAGGCCCTACAGGTGCAGGATTCGATCAAGGGGGAGCAAGCCCATGGATGATGAGATGATGTCATGAGAAGAAGAGCCATGGGTGTTGAGTGGAGTTACCTGCATGGAAGAGAGCTTTGGACCAAAGGGGGCTGTTCAGAATCAATACTGAACCAGATGGCAAAGGAAGTTCCAGGATCGTTAGTGGTTAACGGATATCACAAGGAACGGTATTTATATGCTGAAGTTATTATCTCTGTGTGATGAAGTTAACACCCCTCTATTCGAATTCTGTTGAGTGTTGTGGCATAGGAATTTGAATCTAGAGCAAAATGGATGTAAAAACAGTGTTTTTGATGGAGATCTGGACAAAGAGATCTATATGCAGGCAACGGAAGGATTTGTTGGTTCCAGACAAGGAACACCTGGGTTAAGCCTCACCAAGAGAGTGTATGGACTAAAGCAAAGCACCAGGCAGTGGTACAAGAAGTTGACTCCTTCATGACCAAGAGTGGATCTGCAAGTGAAAGGATCCTTGTTGTTATTCCAACAAATACACTTATTCATATGTCTCTTTCTACTCTTGATGTGGATATATGTTGATTGCAGGATATAGTCGGAGGAGATTAAACAATCTGAAGACAAGGTTGTCCTGCCGCGTGAGATGAAGGATTTTGGGGCCAGCAAAACAGATTTTGGGGATGAAGATTTCTCGGGATAAATCTGCTGGCCACTTTAAATCTATCTCAGGAGTTGTACATTGAAGGAAGGTGCTGAGCAGATTCAGGTTAATGATACTAACCCAGACTACTCCATTGGCAAATCCCCTAAATTGTCAAAGGGCAGTCACCCAAGACTTTTTTTGGCAAGGAGCGATGACACATGACACTTGTTCCATATGTTCAGCAGTTGGTAGTCTTGATGTATGTTTGGTTTGCACTAGGACCTGATATGCACATGCAAGTGGGAGTTGTTAGCGAGTACATGGCGAACTTGGGGAAAGAGCCATTGGAAGCTGTGTGAAGTTGGCTTCTTGAGATATCTGAGACGGTACATCCAGTACTTCACTTTGTTTTGGCAAAGGCAAGGTGACTCATACAGGTTTTGTGGATGCTTGATCTTGGTGGGGATGTGAGCGAGCAGAGTACATCCGGGGGGGGCATTCCCATCATAGGTGGAACAACAGTGAGTGGATTTCAAGGCTTAAGAAGGTGTTTCTCTTTCATTAATGAAGCTGGGTATGTGGCAATAGAGAAGCTGGGAAAGAGATTATATCGATGGCAGATTATCTGAGAATTGGAAAGAAGAAGAGCGGAGAAGATTCTTTACTCAGATAGCAAGAGTGTCATACAGGTGGTGGAAAAATCCAATGTATCATTCGAGACAAGCACATCAGAAGGCGAGTACATTTCACTCGCAGGGCAGTGGAGGATGGTGATATGTCCTTGGAGAAGAAGATAGAGGGTGCAAAAGAACCCGGTAGACATTGTTGACGAAATGTGTTGATGTGGGAAACTGAGGTTAGTAAAACCTCGGTTGGTCTTTGTAGTTGTGGTATAGATGTTGCGGTTTTCGGTAAAGATGCTGATGATGAAGAAGAGAAGGAAAGGAGTTTTTTTTCTTTGAGAATGTATTATTTGGATGACTGCGTCAGTCTACAAGTGGGAGAATTGTAGGTAGTGGAGCCTGATTAATTTTAGGCTTCCTATTTGTTCTTATTTAGGCTTTCTATTATTCTCGTAACCCAAAATACTCTAATTTTATTAATATAAAATATACCTCACCGCCGTGGAAGTTTAATCAAGGGGTGTTACCACGAAGTATTGGGTTTTCTATTTCTCTCTCTAGATCTCTCATCTCTTTCTCTTGAAAGTTCTTGTGTCTCATTATCTATTGTTTGTGCGTGAATTCGCTTTCCTAACATGTGTGTCCCTTTTTAACTATCAACAATCTGTTGTTGAAATCATGTTCAAGTATAATAGAACATATTTAGTTTTAACTTAGAGATTTTTCTATCAGTACAATATAGAAAGTTGGGTGAAAAAAATATTATAAAATATAGTAACAGACTAAAAAATAATTAATAGCTATATAGCTTGGGATCATTCCCTAAATTAATTGACTTTTTCTTTTTGAGAAAATGATCAAAATTGTTGATTTATTTGGTCTTTGGTAAGATAGCAGATGCGGAATTAAGATTAAGAGTTTGAGGGTTCTAAATTATAGGAAAGAAGAAAAAGAATATTAAAAAACATGGATTCGACCTACAATACTAGTGTGAAAAACATTTTCTCCATTTTCTCTTACTACTAAATTGTTAATCAATTTTATCTGAGGGTTCACAAGTAAACATACATATATATGTTTACTAAATTTTGTAATATAAATATAGAATCTACGAAAAAGCTAATAAATTTGTCCGACTATATAAATCCCACGTAACTCCGCATCTGGATATGTGCACCATTACAACTATAGTCCTTAAATGTTCGTAAAAAGTGTATCATTTTGATCCCTGCTATCAAAACTAACATATTTGTGAAAAGACTGTTAGGTTTAACCCTCTTTCATTTAGCCAATCCAACTCCAATTTTATAGTTGTCTTTATCTTTAATAGTTATCGAAATTGGGCATCAATTGAGTATTTTTGTGTATCATTTTGGTACTATATAATAACAGATAGTATTAAATAAATAGTAATAAAATGTATTAGTAATTTAGTGTGTTACTAATCCTAGTCCTATGAGGGATTAGTACTCCTTAATCTAGTTACTATAGGATTAGTACTCCTTCCTATATCTCCTATATATATTCTCCCATGTTATTACCTTATTAGGTAACACTTCAATTACAATCAATATCCTCATGGTATCAAAGCCAGAAAACATAGATCTCTTTTTCTCGGTTTTTTTTTTTCTTTAGGCACGATAGTTCCCTCTTTCTCGTGGGCGGCGACGCCATGCCACCGAGGTGGATCTTCTCGTCCACTTCCTTCTGGCGGTTAAACTCCTCTCAGCATCGTATGCCCTGATTCCCGAAAAATTATCAGACCATTAAATTACCCTTACATGGAAAATCACGTTATTAAAGCCCTTGAGGCCAATTAACCTCTCAAAAATACGTGCGATGGAAGCAAGGAACCGCCGCCGGCAATCATCACGAGCATGGACCAAATCAGAAACAACCAATCCAGCCCAGCCGCCGAAAGCATGTGGATGGGTCAGATCTGATCATTTTGATTTCGGTCATGCTCCCACGGTTCAGAAACACATCCGATCCTACACAAATGACTTCAGGCCCTGTGGACGGACCCTCGCAACACGTCTAGGCATCAATTTCCCACTCTCATATTTTTCAATTGCGTTGATCGTCTCCCCACAATTACAAAGGAGAAAAACTATGGCGGAGTATTTTGCGCGGTATCCACATCATCACAGGACCCGACACCGTGAACGAAATCATTCCCGAAAAAGATTGTCATTGTGCGCGTTAGGGGGCTTCCCATCAAGCTTTACTCCTCCATTAAAACGGGAGGTTCGCATCAGTCCATCGCCCGTGGACCGGACTTATCTCTCCCGTGCTAAAAGTGAAGGAAATCAACGTGGATCTGGAGAGCAAAATCTTCGCCGAGGAAGCCGTGTTATGGAGCCCGGCGCCACCGCCCTCAACGCAAGCCAGAACTTATCGGGGGGACGTGGTGTCGGGACGGCAGGGGAGACGCGATGGATACGACAGAAACAGCGGAGGCCGCGGGCGTGCGGTCGGACAGGGCAGTCGTCCGCCGTACGATGGTCAGCAGGCACGGCAGAAAAAAAGCCTGCACTCGTCCATAATCCCAACATCCACCTGTGAGAGGGAAACCCTCATTCCCCTTGGTAGCGGCGGTGGCAAGTCATCTTCCAGCGGCGGGCAGGGCACCTTACGAAGCGGGATCGTCCAACTGTCAAATCTGCAGGAAAGAGGGACACACGCGTTCGTTGCTAGTTCTGTATGAGGAGAGCCGGAAATAGTGAAACCGTGCCAATGATGTCAGCTCAAGCCGGGCCTGCCTCTGAATGGTTGTGGATACGGGGGGGCAAAATGCACATTATTCTGATTCTATCCAAGTTAACGCTCCAAATCCATATCATGGTTCCAATGGATTACTGGTTGGCCAACGTGGTCCTTTAATATTTCTCACCATGGCACGGGTACCATTAAAACCCCCCACGAATCTTGCACCTAGGAACCTTACCAACGTCCCTTCTATTTAAAATCAATCTCCTTCGTTCACCAATTCACAAAAGACAATAATTGCTCACTCTTGTTCACCTTAATGATTTTCAGATCCTAGACACTGACCAAGAGGGTGCTGTTTCAGGGCCCCTGGTGAGCATGTTTGTACGTTCTTCCTGGCCCAAGTTCGTCTGCCAACCCAGTTTCAGAGAAAGCGTTCCTGTGGCCTCCGGTGGATCTCGGCTGATGGCCACAGTCTGTTGTGGCACAAATCGTCTGGGTCACCCGATCTACTCAAATAATAAATTCTTTAATGTCTCAATTAGGTTTTTCTTCCATTCCATGTTAAACAATGGTGCTTCTGTTCAATTGCTAAATCTCATAAAAGTCTTTTACTTTATCTGAAAAGCGTACACCTGCCACCTTTTCAACTCTATTCATTCTTGACCTATGGGGTCACGCTGTCCTTTCATTTGCTGGTTTTCCTATTATTATTTGTTTTGTGGATGATTTAAAAAATACACTGGTTGTAAACACGAAAACACAAATCACAGGCATACACCACTTGTTCACCTTTGAAAAAATGGTCAAAACACAATTCAAAATTTCATGTTTAAACTTTTCGAAGTGACATGAAAGGAATTGTAAAAATAAACATCTTTGGCCAGTTCTGCAATCCCTGGGATTTTATACATCAAAACCTCCTGTCCCATGACCACTCCCGAACAGAATGGGGTGGTAAGCGTAAGCATCGCCATCTTATTGAAGGTGGTTACTCTTCTACATCAATCCTCATCCCCTCACTCCTTTTGGGTAGATCCTCTTAGCAACCGACAAACTACCTCAGTACAGACTGCTCAGTCACCACCTCTCCAACAAATCACCCTATCAACCTTTTACCAAGAACTTCCCAATTATACACCTCCGCGTCTTAGGTGTCTGCCTTACCCTGGGCTACGCCCTCATATTACTCACAAATTACAACCCCCGATTCAGTTACTTGTATTTTTTTGGGCTATCATCCTACCTCCAAGGATTATCGCTGCTTGGACCCGCAAAATATACAGTTCTACATATCTCGTCATGTCAAAATTTGTCAAAAATGGACGTGTCTTAGAGTCTATTCCTTGTCACAAATACATCATCATTGGCGTTCCTTCCCCTTTCCAACATACTCACAGGGTCCCTCCCACCTTCCCCCACACTCCACCCACTACCCAAACACCCCTCATCACTCCTTCGACCGTCACCCCACAATACACCCGAACCCCCACCAACACTCACAACCAACCCGAACCACCCCATACACACAAACATCTCCAGGCCCGATAGTTTGGGTCCTTCCCGACCACCCCCGAATCACCACCGCCCGTTGCCACCACCCAATACTCATCCATAGTTACCCCCGTGGCAAAGTCAGTACTTTAAACCCAAAACTTTTAGGCTACCATACTACCAAAACCACCTCTTCCCGATGCGTGAAGCCAACAACTACTCTGTGTGCCTCAAAAAAAATGCTTATTGGCGTCATGCTATGGAACGAGTTAAGGCTTGACTGATCAGAAAACTGGGGGTTCTTGTACCTACCAGCCCCAGGGGCGGCACCCAGTGGCGTGTTGTAGTAAATGGGTTGTCAAAATTAAAACACAATGCAGAAGATGGCCAGTAGTATTCCAGGACAAGGGCCGTTTTGTTTGTAAAGGCTACAATCAGGAGTCGGGGATTGATTACTCCGAGACATCAGCCTGTTAATTCGGCAGGGAAACCTTCACCTGGTACTGCCACTCGCCGCGCGCCGCAACAAATGGCTCATCAATAGTTTGGATGTTCAATGCTTTCTTCATGCATGCTTGATGAAAAGATCTACATGACGACAAACCACGGGCTATGTTGATCCCCGCTTCCCTAACATGTTTTGCAAAACTCCAGAAGTCTCTGTAGGGCTCAAGCAAAGACCCCCGTGCTGGTACCACGTCGAAAACGTTCCTCCAGAGATCGGCTTTACGTGTTGCTGTCACGACACGGTCTGTTTACTCGACATTCAACACACGGACAATCATTTTTATGTCTTATGTAGATGATATGCATATTACAGGCTCTACTGCAGCTCTCATTCAGGTGAGTCACTCGAGGCTATGAATATCTACTACAAAATGAAGGACCTGGGGCCAGTTACATTATTTTCTGGGAAGGAGGTTCTTCGGACAGGCAGCGCTTCTGTGTCTTCATCAGTCAAAATTATGCTCGAGATCCGTTGCCAGAAAAATGCGGACTGAAACACTGCACCAGTCAACCAACACGATGGCAGTCTCTCCGTCTACGAATGGAGCCGGACACCCCTTGAGATATCACCCTCTTCCGTAGCCTCATTGGGGCTCGACAGTTATATGGCCATTACCAGTCCCTGACATCCAGTTTGCTGTCAACCAGTTGCTCGCGGCATCCTCAACCAAAGTGACATGATTACCATTGTCTAAAACACCATTCTCAGGTTACTTTTGACACTCTTGGTAATGGTTAATCAGTAGACCCGGGGACTTGGAGCTTGCGGGGTTCTCAGATTCAGATTGGGCGATGATAAAACGCAAGAAAATCTACATCGAGGTTTATCCTTTTTTTGGGGCCGAACTTCTCTTCCTGGTTGGGGTACAAAAAAAAAAAAAAAAAACCCAAGGTCTCGTCGGTCCTACTGAAGCTGAAACCGCGCCCTTGCTCTTCTTGCTGCTGGAGACATGTGGGTCACATTATATTCTTCGCGAACTCTGTGCCACTCACACTGTTTCCTGCCTCTCTATTGTGAAACAAATCAACCATCGTGGGACAAGAATTCCGTCCTACCACCCGATGAAGCTGTTGATACCGATTTGTTCTTGTTCGCGATGAAGTTCATGGCCGGCACCGATGACGTGACAGTATGTACCCACTGAAGACAACCGGCTGATATTCTCACCACAACCTCTCCCGAGCCGACAAACACGATTACCTCAGTTCCAAGCTTCAGTTCGCTTCGCTTAGCTCAGCGTGAGGGGTGATAATAACATATAGTATTAAAAAATAGTATAAAATAAATTAGTATTTACGGTGTACTAATCCTTAGTCCTATTAGGATTAGTACTCCTTATCCTAGTCCTATTAGGATTCAGTACTCCTTCCAGATTCTCCTATATATATCTCCCATGTTATTTCCTTATTAGTGTTAACACTTTCAATACAATCAATAGTCATTCACTATATAAGTGCGGTTCAATTTAAGTTAGACTCTATAAATTGCTTATCATTCAAATTAGGATTCTTGGAGCCTACTCAATTATAAACCTTAATTTATGCCTATATATAGGGTACTACATCATTTTAAAAGACATCTCAAAAAATTTCATAAAGAGATCAAGATCTCGAATATTTCTTAAATTGATGGAATATTCATATCGATAGGTTAAATCTAAATCATCCTAAATCGAGAAACACACCACTAAAGGTCCTCAAATTATGGATAAATATCTTAGGAGAGTAAAATCAAGGAAGGAACAAAATTATGTCTACAATTTTGATGAATAAAATTATGTTTTTTCATTTTTTTATAATTGCAATTTATTTTCAGTCAGTTAAAAAAACTTTCCAAACAAATTGGTACGCCCAGTGGGACCAAACCTGCCCTTCATATCTTTTCTCTTAAATCAAATCTGAAAATCTGAAGCTGCAAGGATTGAAGAATGAGTACTTCAAGTCTTGTATTTGAGTTTCGACAAGTCTACACTCCGACCAAAAGTAACAGACTGATGTTGGGGGGCATTGAAGAAATGAAATGTGTGAACTTACAGATTACGTTTCAGTCAAGTTGGGCATTTTAACACTTAGTGTACAACTCAAAATAGAATTCTTTGAGCCTACTACAACCTTAAACCCTAATTTATTTCTATATAAAGGGTACTAAATTCTCTTAAAAGACATCTCAAAAAAATTTCATAAAAAAATCAATATCTCAAAAATTCCATAAAGAGATCAAGATCTCAAATATTTCGCAAATTGATGGAATATTCATATAGAGAGGTCAAATATAAATCATCCTAGTTCGAGAAACACACCACTTATGGCCCTCGAATCATGGATAAATATATTAGAAGAGTAGAATCAAGGAAGAAACAAAATTCTACCTGCAATCTTGATGAATAAAATTATGTTTTCTCATATTTTTTTGTGATTGCTTTATTTTCTATCACTTTAAAATTATTGAAAATAAATTGGCACGCCCATTTGAACCAAATTTGCCCCTCATCTCTTCTATCTTAAATCAAATCTGAAAATCTGAAGCTACAAATGCAAAAGATTAAGTACTTCAAGTCTCGTCTTTGAGTTTCATCAAGTCTACATAGCGACAAGCCTTGAAGGAGAGGAGGGGGGGGGGGCATTTGTCGACATTAAATTTTTGTGGGACTTTACAATATGTGTTCAATTCGAGTTGAGACTCTACAAGGGTACTAAATTCTCTTAAATGGGATCTAAAAAAATTCTATCAAAAGATCAAGATCCTGAAAATTCCTTAAAGAGATCGAGATCTCAATTATTCTGCAAATTGATGGAATATTCATATGGAGAGGTCAAATCTGAATCATCCTAATTTGATATATAAAACACACCACTAAAGGTCTTCGAATCATGGATAAATATCTTAGGAGAGTAGAATTAAGGGAGGAACAGAATCGTATATGTAATCTTGAGGAATAAAATTATGTTTTCTCATTTTATTTTTTTTGTGGTTGGAATTTATTTTCTGTCACTTAAAATTTTATTGCAAACAAATTGGCACGCCGAGTAGGACTAAATCTGACCTCCATCTTCTTCTCTCTTAGATCAAATATAAAAATTTGAAGCTGTAGAGGTAGAAGAATGAATTCTTCAAGCCTCGTCTTTGAGTTTCATCAAGTCTACACTCCGAAAAGCCTTGAAGCAAGGGACATTTATAGACATTGAAATTTTGTGAGAGTCTACAAGATGCGTTCGATTCGTGTTGGGACTCTACAAATTGTGTACAACACAAATTAGGATTCTCGAAGCCTACTCAACCCTAAAACCTAGTTTATGCCTATATTAAGAATACTAAATACTCTTAAAAGGCATCTCAAAAAAATTCATAAAGAGATCAAGATCTCAAAAATTTCATAGAGTGATTGAGATCTCGAGTTTTCACAAATTGATGGAATATTCATATACAGAGGTCAAATCTAAATCATCCTAGTTCGATAAATACACTACTAAAGGCCCTCGAATCATGGATAAATATCTTAAGAAAATAGAATCAAGGGAGGAACAAAATTGTATCTACAATCTTGATGAATAAAATAATATTTTTTCATATTTTTTGTGATCTCAATTTATTCTCCTACACTTTAAAATTTGTTGCATACAAATTGGCACGCCTAGAGGGACAAAATTTGTCCTTCATCTCTTCTCTCTTAAATTAAATAGGAAAATCTTAAGCTGCAAAGGTAGAAGAATGAGTACTTCAAGCATCGTCTTTGAGTTTCATCAAGTCTACACTCTGATAAGGCTTGAAGCAGGGGACATTTGTAAACATTGTAATTTTGAGGGAATCTACAATATGTGCTCAATTCGAGTTGAGACTCGATGAATTGTGTATAACTCAAATTAGAATTATTGAAGCCTACTCAATCCAAAATCTAGTTTATGACTTTATAAAGGATACTAAATTATCTTAAAATACATCTCAAAATATTTCATAAAGAGATCATGAAAATTTCATAAAGAGATCAAGATCTCGAATATTCCTCAAATTGATGGAATATTCATATAGAGAGGTCAAATCTAAATCATCCCAGTTCGATAAAGATACCACTAAATGCCCTCGAATCATAGATAAATATCTTAGGAGAGTAGAATCAAGCGAGGAACAAAATTGTACCAAAATCTTGATTAATAAAATTATGTTTCTTCATATGTTTTTGTGATCAAAATTTATTTTCTGTCACTTTAATATTTGTTGCAAACAACTTGGCATACCAGTGAGACTAAATCTGCCATTCACCTCTTTTCTCTTAAATCAAATCTGAAAATCTGAATCCGCAAAGGTGGAAGAATGAGTATTTCAAGCCTCGTCTTTGAGTTTCATCAAGTCTAAACTTCGACAAGCCTTAAAGCATGGGGCATTTGTAGACATTGAAATTTTGTGGGACCTCCTCGAATTCATAGATATATATCTTAGGAGAGTCGAATCAAGCCGATAGGAACAAAATTGTACCCCAAATCTGCATTAAAATAAAATTATGTTATCATTCCTAGTTTTTGGTGATAAAAATAAAATTTATTTTCATGCACTCACTTAATTTGTTGCCAAACAACTTGCGCCATACAGACCAAATGAGTGACTAAATTGCCACCCCATTCACATTCTTTTCTCTTAAATCCAAAATCTGAAGAATCTGAATCCTCAACGCATGCATCCGGATCTTTTTTACCCATCGATGTTCCTTCTTGCCTCTCGTCACCCTAGCCTGCTTGCCTGTATTTGTCTCCCCCTACCCCACCTTTAGTACTCTTGTTGCCACCACACACTCTCCTTCTATTACGTGTACTGCTTTTCATGACCGCCTTCACTCCAGCTAGCGCCCTCCCGCCTTTGCTTCTAGTTTTACACCACCACATCCATGCTTCTCCATTTAATATGAAAATCTGACATCCGACAAAGGAGAGAAGAATTGAAGAATGGGTATTTCTAAGCCTCGTCTATTGAGTTTCATCAAGCTCCTAAACTTCGACAAGCCCTTTCAAAGCATGGCAAGCGCCCCCCATTGCCCTAGACATTGAAAGGTTTGATTCGGCGCATCCTACAATGATGCATTCATTGGTGTTAGGCACTCTACAAATTGCATGTGTACCAACTACAAATTAAGATTTTCTGGATCCATCCAACTCACTACACACTGACTAAATTCTAAAACCTAGTTTATAAATTTATAAAGGCCGATACTAAATTTCTTACTTATAAAAGGCCATCCTAAAAATATTCATAAAACGTCAAGATCTCGAAAATTCCATAAAGAGATCGAGATCTCGAATATTTTTCAAATTGATGGAATATTCATATAGAGAGGTGAAATTTTTAATCATCCCATTTCGATTAACATATCACTAAAAGCCCTCGAATCATGAATAAATATCTTAGGAGAGTAGAATCAACGGAAGAACAAAATTGTACCTACAATCTTGATGAATCAAATTATGTTTCTTCATATTTTTTTGTGATTGTAATTTATTTTCTATTACTTTAAATTTAGTTACAAACAAATTGATATGATACTGCCCAATCAAACCGGATTAGAAAATACCAACTCCCACTCGTGAGAGAACAAAAATATACTTCCAGAAAGTGAAGTTGCAGCCCCGCAATTTGAATCTGCTCTCCATTGTCTCCCAAAGTTGGAGCGCGAAAATCAAATCTGAAAATTTAAGCTCCACAGGTTCGCCGCCTGAGTCGCTTTCCGCGTCCATGTGGGGATCTTTGCGTCTTCCTCCCCCAGTCCTTTCCCCTTCGCCAAGTCCTTGATCGTCGAGGGCATTTGTAGCCCTTCCCCTTTTCTCGCCACTTACCCGCTGCCGCTCCCCTCGCTTTTGTCGCTATTACCTCTTCTCTTCCCTATTGTTATGGTCACATTAATAAATATAGCATGACGTTTTTACCCATAATTTTTTAAGCCGCTATTTCAACCATAATCCGTCCGCCCTGCCCTTGTGCCCCAACTCCTCCTTTGGTAGTTGAATGGCAGAGTCCACGCGAAGCTCTCGGATTTCATTTTAGGTTGCACAGTTTGCGATTATGCTGCTCAGATTGTCCAAGCTTTTGATGATAATTAGATGAAAGGCTGATTGTCCATGGAACTGACATCCCAGAGAACCGTTATCCGATTGGTTGGATGGCTAACCACAGAAGCGCAGAGTTATTGTCGCCGGCCAGAAGGATAAGAGGAGTTCCGGAGTACGGGGAACGCTAGGCAAAGAATGATGGCGAAAAGTCACCAGAAATATACCCAAAGCAAAAGAGAGATCAGTGAAGAAGAGATACTAGCTCCGGCTATACCGGAACCCTCAAAAAAAAAAGAAGACGACACCCATACTGGTCTCAAGTATCATTATATTAGTAGATATGTACTACGAGCAAGTAACCAACTGACAGTTTCCCTTGATGCCCAGTTCGGTCTGTTAGGTCGACTGGTAAAAACTGGTTGAAGCATCACAAATCATTAACTGCTAAGTGCCACCTCGCTAGTGCTATCAGGATGAGAAACTATAATAATTTACAATTAAAGTTTGATATCATAATCCTATCTTCCGTGCGAAAACCGCGAATTGTTATCGCATAGAATACTCAAGTAAATAAATATTGAATATTGCTTTCACCCTTCACATAAGTTCAAATTGCAAGTTTTTTTATCAAGATTTGGCGCCAATTCGATTGAGGATAACTCGCGAGTAGCAACAGGGCCGATAGGTATCACTTTCGACCTGCCCCCCGTGTACAAAGGATCGCTTTGTTGATTCAGGAACTAGCGCATTTAGCACTCTCCTATCCCTCACTTCATTTCCCTTCTTTGTTTTTCCTTTTACCACAACCAAGAGCTGCGAGAGAGGAAGAGATGTGCGCCCAGACCGCCTACAGACATGGGTTTTTCTAGCATTTTCTAATGTTATATTATTGAGGAATTAATATTGACCGAACTAAAGATATTTCTTCTTAAAAAATATGTTATGCAATATTGCGCAGTTGTTGCGGAAAGACAAGGCAATAACAAAAGAAGGCCCCATGACAGGAATAACAACGCGAAGAATACCCAAGTCTATACTTGCCCCTTTTCGATGTGACCAAGAGAAAGGAAAAAAAAAAAAAAGGAAAGAGAAGAGGAATGAGGGGCACCAAGCAATAAGGTAAGCCCAAGTAATTCAATCCAAACAAATATAACAAGACAATAATAAACCAATCACACAGACACCAAGATTTACGCTGCGAAAACCTTCGATGTGAAGAGTAAAAAACCACGGGACCAAAAGCCTCCATATAATCAACAAGAGCTTACAATATTGTTCTCCAAATTCGGCCCACAAAAAACAAAGTGCCGCAAACAATGAGCAACACAAAATAAGATTTAGATTGCAACAAATCTAGCAGAATTAAAGCGAGCCAAACATCACCAATTCGAGCTTGGTTTCCACAGGCTACTGTTCACGACAGCAAAACTGAAGCTGCCCAGCCACAACAAATCCAACTCTGTCAGTTCCTAATCAAAGATTGCAGATGAAGAATATAGATAAAGTTTACTATGCCGGTGTCAAAACTCAGCTCAATCGCACGACAAGAACGACGCAGGGAATCGACCAATTTGAAGTTGAATACGGAGACATCAATTACAGGGCTGAATTTTTGACTGCGACGAAAAACTGCTCTCTTTCTCTCAGTTTGGAACAACAAACAATGACTGATCTATTACGAGCGAATCTAATGAAAGACACTCTCAAAAACTCTCTGGAGCTCTATATGAAAATGACGAACACCTAAAGAGGCTCTCTATTTGCCCCTCATAAGAAGTGGCAGCTCTTATTGGAACGGACAAAAATGGGTTGCGTCCAATTTACAAATTGGGCTTTTATATATCCACATAGGAAGGGAACAAAGACCCAAACAGAATAACAGGAGTCAAAGTGGGCAATACATACGTAAAACTATGCTTACACTATGAGATTTATTTGACTCTCTGATTTTTTTTTTTTTTTTTTTATTTTTTTTTAACAAAATCACGCTTCAATTCATTACAATACAATCGAGAAAGTATAAGTGTATAAAAAAACTGTTTTACTATTCTATTTATCCCTAAATTCTTTTGAAAAGTAACGAGTGACAAAGCTCAAAACATAGAGTCATTAGAGAAACTAGTAGAATATGTTAGAGTTGTGAGCCTGATTAACTTACACACTCAAGGATTGAAATACTATATATAAATGTTTACGCACTAGTTAAACTCAACGCAGATGAGAGTTGCCAGGGGCGCTTTGGCCGGCGGCTGGGAGCCCACACATCCGAAGGCGGGGTTCGCGGACAGCGCCACACCACATTACATAAATTTTAGGTTCTTTACTATTTATTCTACACACATTTTTAATCGATTTATTTTCTGAATAAAAATCCTTGAGGGCATTTTCCAGCTTAACACTTATCATACAAATATACGCGGCGTACATTTCATTATTCTATATTTCCTACCACAGTTTTTACAAAAATATAATTAAATCCCTTTTCTCCTAACACAATTCTAAAAACACTATTAGATACATAAGCTATCAGCCAAATCCACAATTAACCACTCCCATTTTCGCTCATATTTTCTCTCCCTAATTCACTCCAAATTGTTAGTAGTTACAAAATTCACATTGCAATTTTCAACAAATTTTCAAACAAACCATACATTCAAAAAAAATATATAATAATTTCAGATCTTTGTCTCCTTTTTAATCTAACCAACACTGAAGATTTAATTTAACACAATAAATAAATTTAATTCTTAAATTAAAAGAGAGTATTTCCTAATTTAATGAAATCCTATACGGCCACTAAATGCGGTAGCTTAAAAATAACTTTTCTTAATTAACTTTAGGATGATTTTTTATTAGTTGAATTTATTAACTTGTTAGTCATACCATTTTTTTAGGACTGCAAGGATGGATCGCAACTAAGTCATTCGCGTCAAAAAAGGAGACATTAGTTTTTGCAATTCTATGCTGCTAATCAATATCTTTATTACTCATATAATGCTATACCATAGATAATAACTTAATTATAAAAATTATAAATGTAATAAAAAATACTAGCGTACATAATAATTGTACGATTTTTTCTCCCCTTTATTCAAACGTCCTTCAATTTCTCCACAATTGTCTTACATTAGATTAGAGCCATTTTAACTTAATATATATCAGTCTACTTTTGTTTACTTAATAATGTATTATAATTTTTTTAAGCACTTCAATACATTAAAATAGTGCTATTATCATGTTGAAATTTCAGTCTCTAGTTTTGCATAGATAACCATAATTAGTTGGATACTTGATACAAAAATTTTAACCAAAGTATCATTATCACGTATATCTAGGTGTGGGTTAGTATATTCTACTTTATTCAAATTTAGACGATCTGTATGCGGCCCTACCAAGGCCGTGATACATAAACTTGCACGTGTTAGGTATACCACAAAAAAAATGGGAGGAGGTGGAAAGGGAAGCCTGTCTTGGCGAGGCACGCCACAAAGCAGCGGCGGGAGGGGGAGGCACAACATGCAAAAGCGTGATAGTTATTTCTCATGTACGTTTGAACCCCATTGAAATTCAAAATTAGTCTCTTTTTGTAGGTTTAGAATATTTAGACAAAAAAGTTTTAAAAGGTAATTATAAGTCTTTACATATTTTTGAGAATTCTCAAAACTTGATGATAAAAGAAAATAAGTAAACTTCAAATCGTCAACACTAAAAGCTAATTAGAAGGAACAAAAAAAAGAGCTAATGATATAGTATATTATCTGATAATATTAATCTAAATATTTATACATCTTTTCATATTTGAGGATTGATCAAGGACTCTAACAATCTATTCATTCATTGAAACTATTAGGAGTCTGTCTATAATTTAATCTTCTCGTTGATGACCTCATACATAATATGAGTTTCAATTTCACCAAAATTTCATATGTTCTAAGATTGCAGTTATATATTTAGCAACTTGACAATTATACGAATGCTATATGATACATATATACCTAAACAAAATAACCACAGATAATATTCAGTGCCCCAAAGCACAACTAGAAATATAATAATATCAAATTATCGTTCTACGGCCCATAGTAGTACACACGAAACAATGCTAGTACACATTGAGAAAAAAAAAAAAAGTCAAGTTTTGGGACACTAGAATAACTATAAGGGTAGTATCACCGAAAAAGATAACATATTTTCATCAATATGAATGCTGACTTATGCAGACATGACATAGACATAAAGAAACTCAGCGTTAAGTGACTGTTACATGCGGTGAAACCCAAACGCTTAAATATAATTATATCAAATTTATAACTATAAGCGCTGCTATACACGAATAATATAGCCTAAAACAATTGAACAAGTCAAATTTTTTAGACACTTGATATAACTAAAAAGACAAATAATACACGTCAACATATAACACATTTTCAATAATATGCGCATGTATATGATATATACATACAACAAACAAACTCATTATAGCATGACTGTTACATTGAAAACGCACCATGCTTGAATCTAGTTTGCACTTCTGCCTGTCCCTCCCCTACCACTCTCCTCGCCCCCTTCCGCCCCTGTCCCTAATCTACTCCTGCCCCAACCCAACTCGTACCGCCTAACGTTCACCCAATTACCTATGCCAGATCACCACCCTCTCGCCTATTTCTTTCCTCTTCATCATTCCAAGCCCCTTTTTCTTCGTTCCTCCGGAGAATTTGTAAACTTTCAACACCCTCTCTACCCAAAAAACGGATCTCATCCTCACTCGTTCCCTACTAGACCCGCCATAGCAGCTGCTTGAACGCACTTCAATTCCCCTTCACCTAGACTATCTCTTATCCCCCCAGCGTTCTCGTTCGACCTATACAATCATCCTTCCTATAATTCCACACCGTTGGTACACGCTTCCGCCATCCCGCCAATGTCCACCCTTTAGCGTTTGGGATTATACCCACCTGCCCCCTGTACCTTGCCCATCATCCACAATTTTATCAGTTGTATCAATACAAAGCGGATCCATGCCGAAGCCAGATGCATTTTTTTTACCCCCCCGACCCCCATAAAGTTTCACACCCATGTCGTTTTTTATTTTCAATGGCATTGAGCTTCCCTTCGACATGTAATCGTTATTTCAATATCCTTTGATAACAGTGGCGATCTCAAGCTCTGATTAAAATCAACGTTTTAGATTCACAAATGAAATGGAATGGCCAACAACAATACCATCAACTTGACCCTTCATAATACACGCTACCCAAAATTCCAGAATGCCGCCCAGCAGAATGAAGAATTCATCTTCAAACTTTTTTTTATTTCTTAGTATGCAGATCAAATTTACAAGCATAATTTTAGATTTATGAAGATCATAATTAAAATTTGCATTATTACTAATCAGTTACACAACGTGTATAGCTTAATTACGTGATTTCAGTTACAATAACAGAAATAACGGGGTAATTATCCTAATAATAGCAGCCAGATGCAAAATATAATGTTATAGGACTTATGTATCCAGCTTCTTGAATTTTAAGGGATTTTAAGAATTTCAATTCTAAAAGGGATAAAAAGGGTCAGTGTATGTATAATATGTGGTTCATATAATTTATACTATAAATCTAGACCACCCGCCGTGGTAGTGTACCACGGGAGGTGTTACCACGAAATATTGGATTTTCTCTTCTCTATCTAGATCTCTCATCTCTGTCTCTTGAAAGTTTCTTGTGTTCTTTCTTCATCAGGTGTGTGCGTATATCGATCCTAACATACTAAACTGCAATTTATCTTGTATTATATAAGCTCCAAAACAATTTTATTTTTATGTTTCTTTTGGGTAAAAATTATTTGTATAAACATGTAGAAAAAGAACAATCACGATATTTTGAGTCTTTGTTTTATCAAAATCAATGCACTACTTGATCACAGATAAAAGAAATTTAAATCATATGATAGAAAAGATACGTAATATCTTGTAATATATAACTAATCAAATTAATGGAATGTCGTATAACTCAAGATGTTAGAACTAATTTTGACAAAAAAGTTAAGATATAAATTAAGTATCTATCGGCTTGTAGTCATTTTCATCGATCTCCTTCGATCCAAAAAAAGTATAGATATAAATAAAGTTATTTTTTTTTACTTCATCTCCCCCCTCCCCCACAAATACTAATTTAGATATTATTTTAATTTTCTTTTTACCAACATAATGTACCAATCCCATCTAACCGGGCAGCCCTAACTTTCAATTTTTTCTCATTTTTTAGAGATATGATATCCCCTCTTTCTTCATAGGTGCGAGCCTCCAGAGTACCCCCCAACCCAGATCCTTCCTTTCTTCCCACAGCCTCCCTCGCCAGATGAGGCCAACATTCACCTCCGATGTAGTATTCTGCCCACGCCTTCCGGCCCTCCCCCTTACTAGCCTTATCGGCAACAGGATCCCTAGGATTACCCTTCCTTTTGGCATCTTTCTCACGCCGCCACCCTTTTCTATCTCCGCTAACGCGATTGCTTTCTCCTCTTGTCTCACCCCGTTATCTGACTTCCCATTTGTTTGCCCCCCTTCACACCTCCCTCTGACGACCTCGGACCCGGATGAGCCACCATGCCCCCATGTAGAGTGTCTTTCATAGCGGTTTCAAGGCTTCATTCTCTCTCTCCCAGCGTTATAATTCTCCAATCGTCGGTCAGCCACCCTCGCGCATAAATTTCATGGGTGTTCATGTATGCGTTACTCTCTCTGCTCATGCATCGTCCTCACGTGTGTCCGTGACCTGGTGCTTCCGCTCTCACCTTGTTCCATTGGCGAGTTTACCCTGTTTAAGGTGTAGCCATCTTGCGCCGCCTCGTGGCCTTTCGGTACTTTCACTCGATCGGCACCGTGCAATCAGCCTTCTTCCTACCTATCTCAATCTGTTATACTCCCTCGTTGCGCCTCTATTCGATGTGCTCTCCGGGTAAATCGAACCCACTCCTACATCTGTTGTTAGATTCCTCGTATGCATTTTTCATAGAACTCCTTGGGCCTTTACGCTTCCCCTGATCTTACTCGCATTCACTCTTGCTCGAACCTTACGCACGATTATGCTTCCTGGCCCTACTCTTCCCCCCCATCAGTCAGTACTCCCCTCACGTTCCGTTGACTTCGTCTCAAGGCAACTTTGCTTCATCACTCCTGTCACATTATTGGCGCACGTCCTGGCGGACTCATGAATCTGTAGACATGCTCGCCTTCTTTCCATATCCAACTTCTGCCTCGAACAACCGCTACTCCCTAGTCATCTCCCCTTTCGCTGGTACCTACACCCTTCTGGTATTCTTACTTTAGGACCGTTGAAAATATTTTTTACTTGTCGCCGTAAGACTTATTTTATTTTTCATTTATTTATGTTATATTCATACTTTTTATTTATGTTATATTTGTATACTGGTAAAAGAATTCTAAAAAGTATCTGTACATACATATATAACCCAACGTAACAAAAATGTAAAAAGAAAAATTAGCACTAGAGGGTAATACTTTAATCTTTACAAAAAAAAAAAATCTTTTACAACAAAAAAAAATACTTTTTAATATCAATCTTTAATCTTTTATTCTTTTTAGCACTAGAGGGTAATACTTTTATTCTTTTTTAAAAAAAATAATGTCAATCTTTTTTGGCAGTAAAAAAATTTTAATTTAATCTCAAAAAAAATATTTTTTAATAGATTATAATACTATAATCTTTAATTTTTTAATTAATATTAATACTTTATTGTTTAATTTTTGACAAGATGGAATATTTATTCATGTGGAATGTCATGTGTCAAGTTTTTTTAAATAAAAGAAAGAGTGCATTACATTCAACACTAAGGTATGTTTTTCAAATTAAAAAGTAATAGTTTATGTATATAACTCACAATTTCAATAGTTTAAGTGTGAAACTAAAAAAAAAAGATACTTTAAATATGTTTTGACCCTTATCTCGAAAAAGAACAATCACGAAATTTTTAGTCTTTTGTATCAAAATCAATGCACTACTTGATCACACATAGAAGAAATTTAAATCATATAATAGAAAAGATACTAATATCTTGTAACATATAACTAATCAAATTGATGGAATATCATATCACTTAAGATGCTAGAACTAATTTAGTTTCAATAAGACACAACATTAAAAATATCATTAGCGACAATTATTTTTTAATAGTCGCTATATATTTTTAGCGGTAATTTACATTTTTCTTTGTATATATCCTCAAAGCCTTTAGCGACATATATTGATTCTAATAACACATAGCTAATATCGATAAACACTTTAACACTCTATTATTCTCAATATTTACTGCAGTTAAAAGTTATTTTTATTATTCTCAATATTTTTATTATTCTCAAAATATTCACCAGTATTACCAATGGTAATTCATCATGTTGCTTTAATTTATCATGTCACGAAGCTTGTTGAGAAGGAAGTTGGTTAATTTTCTAGTAACATCAAATTTCGAAATATTTGATGACATAATTCATCATCTTGCTTTGTCATGTCAAGAAGATTATTGATAGATCAATAAAAAATTGTTCAAATGAGCTTGAATCTTTTTAATGAAATTGAGATATTCACGTCAAGTTGAAGATATATTTTATTTCATAATTTTCACCAACAATATATTAATAAAGCTAAAGATTAACATATCGATACTTGAAATAAACTAATTAGCATTCAACTAATGGCAAACTTGAAAAGAGAGATTACAATTAATAAAAAATTCATAAGCTCATCAACACTACAATTGAGACAATTGTTTCTTACTCAACGGAACTTGTAAAAGCTAGTGTTTTATCGAAAATTTTTGATTTCGAAAAGAGTTTGTGTTTTATTTAAAGGTTTTCGACTTTTAGGAGTAGCCATCTTATTTTTGAGAAAAATTAAGAAAACTTGTTCAAACAACCTTAATTAAAACAGAAAAAATCATTTGAAAACATTTTTAGGGTTGGGATTCTAAGTGTCTTAGGAAGTGTTGAAGGCACCTAGACACATCCATTAAATACGGTTTTTTACCGGAGAGATTAACTATTTGACTATTTATTTTACCTTTACAATTTCAAGTGAGATTATTTCATTTAAACAAGTTCGACAAGGTTTGCAATCTTTGTTGTTTAATGCACACATCGCCGAAATCTATTTCAAAGTTTGAAACTTCTTAAAATTTACCTAAACCAAAACTTCACGGAATTTGAAATACATTTTTAGGACTTAGTTTAAATTAGAAAGTAGAAGAGAGCCACGGCGGGGTTTTTGGAGGTTCCGAAGCTTAGACATAACGACATTTAGCCACACCATAGACAAGTAATAAGATGGAGAGAGCGTAAGGGGAGAGAGGAGAGAGATTTGGGTCCAAGGTCTTAGGGTTATGTTACGACTTGCCTTGACCGAAAAATTGACCCACCTCTTTTTGGGTTTTGACCATCTTCCACCTGTCCTGAATCTAGCTTACGAAGGTAAATAGTACAAGCAACGAAAAAACAAAAAAAGGGCTTAGGCCCATTATAAATAGAAATACGACATAAAATAAAGAGGTTCAACGGGTCTTCTAATCCGCCTCTTCAAATTCTTCGATGTTCATGGCATTTGACCCTCGTATATTTGCCTTGATCTGAATGAAAGACCTTCGAGCTTTTATGGCTCTCTCGGAACAAAGAGAACGAGAGTTTAATAATAAACTCGGAGTGTTTAATGCATACAAGATGAAACAAGGGAGTAGTGTTATACATAATCGAAACTGACATAAATACAAGGTAAATCAAGACAACATCCCAAGTAATGATAACAACATGATTTGACTTAAGACAAAGATGATTAATATAGGGAGACAAACTCTAAAATAACTTAATAATTCAAATCATGCCATTTACCACATGACAAGCTACCTAAGCAAGAGACAGGATGGCAAATATGGAATACACAGCACTAAGCGAAAGTAAGCAACTAAGTTATTCATTCCGTACTTTAGTTGATATATGACATAAAACGCGTTTTGCATGATAAGTCCGAATAATCTCACGCACTCCCCACAAGCTTGAAACACAGTAGGCATGCATGTTCTGAAAGCACTTAAATATAAAACTAAGTGAGGAGTTATACACAAGACAATTACACCTACAGGTGTTTGCAACTAAGAATAAAGAGATGATTAGAAGTTTCCAAAATCTAACATGCTTACCGGCTAGTGGGTCCAGCAAAAGAATGAGAACCAAAATCAACAACGTTTCATTATCCAAATATCCAAGCTTTTATCTTTATTCATTAGAAAGCAGACTGTAGACAGTTAAAACTTGAGTAGCATGTTAACAAACAAAGGTAATAAAGGCTTACATGTTTAATGATATTGATGAAAATCTACTCAAGAAGGGATGTAACAGAATAAAATGCGAATGAAGCAACAAAGAAATTCCGACATTACATATGAACCAAAAATCTTAATTCGATGAAACAACTAAGAACCCACAAAATTAATATCAATATCATGAATTAGTAGCAGGTAAACGGAAACATTGATACCAATATGAGAGAAAAATTCAATTTCAATGAAGCATTCCATTAAAAGATGAGAAGGAGTAACACTCAGCACAATAAGACTAGAACTTAAAATGATTTATAGATGATGGGACATTCATTTTGAACAAATCCTCAAGAGAAATCAAGCAATCAATCATACAAGAAGTCAGACTCAACAGGGGGAAATCTTCGTATAATACTTAAGATGGAAGTGAAACATGAACCAAAGAGGAGATGTTACACTCCTTCACTTCTCCAAAATTAATTTATTATTTCGCGAAAATATCAGGATCACAGCAGAAGAAGATTGCAGCACACTTGACACTTTGACGAAGCAGAGAAACGCAATGTAAATCACAACCATACTGTTTTAGCTGGATTTGTGTCTAGGCCGATAGAACAGACAAAAAAACACATTAACAAATATCTAGCGAGACCAAGAATGACTGACTGGGTGGCCATTTCAGACCCCCTTCAACATCGAAGAACAATACCAATAACAAAATGAGAAAGAAGGCACCAAAGAGGACGTGGACAGGGAGGAGGAGTATTACCTTTCTACGGCAGCGCACTCGGCGACACCCGAGAGCCGACGATAGCACCTTCCACGCCGACGGAGAGAGACTGCGAAGGAAACCACAGAGGAGGAACACGAGTCGCGGGATCAAACAGCTCGCAAGTTCTCTGTGATGGAGCGATATTGCTCAAAATCCAATCCCACCGTTTTCCGGCAATCAACAGAAGGGAACCAGAATATTTTAACAGTAAAATTTTTTAAACTCCTCAGTGATAGACTCTCCAAGTTTTCTAACGACTTTTAACTCCGAAAAATTCCGACCCTCCAAATTCTCAAAACCAAAAAATGTCCAACCCATATTCTGAAAATGGAAGGTGCTTATATAGAGGGAGAAGAAAATTCGGGTTTTCGGAAAGAAAAAGAGGAAGCGGTGGGAAATTTAGGGCCCATTTCGATTTCAAAAGTCAAAAATCCTTTTCCTTAACAAGTTAGCACCTTTTCTTGAAAATTCGTCCCATTCCGGAAAACGGGAAAGGAACGGAGAGAATCGGTCGAGATCAGTCGCAGTGTCATAGACGCGGGACGACGTGGAGTCATCTTGGCGTGGAAGGACCGAGAGGAGCAGCTTTCCTTTGCTGAGACCCATGCGGAATCGTACAATTTGCAGCAGAAAAAAAGACTCAAAAAGAGCCGTTGCCAGATAGCGTGGAGAGAGGGTGAGAGAGAGGCGGAGAAGGAGAGCGAAGAGGGAGAGAGGTCGCGTCTGGGGGGGGATCCGCTTTGAGTTGTTTGGCTATTGCATTTTTTTTTTGGTGTCTGTCCTTGTTGGGTCCGCGTCTGGGGGGATTATCGCGTGGGGAAGGGAGATGAAGGAGGGGGAGAGGGCGTGGGGAGGAGACGCGGGGAGAGAGCGTGGGAGAGGGTCGCGTTTCCATTTTTGGGTTCTGGGGATTTTCTGGGTTTCTTTGGCGTTATTTCTGTGTTTTTGGGAATTGTTGGGATGAAGGAAAGGGGAGGAAGAAAGGAAAGGGGGGGGCGGGGGTCGGGTCGGAGAGGGGGGGTTAGGGGCTGGGCGGGTATTTTAAGTAAGGAGTTGGGATGGAAATTGGGGCTAATGGATGGGTTACAGAGGAAAGAAAGTGGGCCGATGTTGGGCTGGCGGAGGGGAAGAGGAGGGAAAACGGGTGGGCCTGGGAATAGGAATAAAACTTAAGATATACACAATTTACGTAATATATATACTATCTAACGTTAGGATAATATATATATAATATATATATATATATCTATATATAATATATATTATATATATATATTCGCCAACGATTATTAAAACTAATTAACTTACTTAATAATTTGAAAAAACTCACGAAGCTCGATTAATAATTTATACCAACCGTGGGTCAAAAATGGGTTGTCAAGAACGTCCCTCGTTTTTACTTGGGTTGATCAAGCAACTCGAGGAAAATGAAATTGACCGAAACAATTGTGACAACCCCAATTTCATTTTAAAAGGAAGGAATCGACAAGAGTTAGGAATTATGGCCAACCCTGCAAACGGGTTTCCTATCATTATCAGGAGATATTGAGAATTCAGGCCACTTGTAGTTTGTAAGCTTGATTTACACGCGATGTGAAAGAAATAGAAGCCACCCCGACATCGAATTATGAAGGTGCCGAGATGCTCGAGAATAGAATTCGAGAGTGAAATGTTGGAATAACCAGTAGAAGTTTTTTGACATGAATCCGCCTGTATATCTTAGACCCTCGGAATCAGGCTGTGGTTTGAGTTCGACTCAATCGATGGAAAGGAAACCTAATGCTAGCTAACCTCGTTTTGGACGTAGTTGACACATTACTGAGTATGAAAAGGAGGCTGTTGTACCTCGTAGCCATGAATGTGGAGCTCTTCACATCCATAGGTAAGAACTAACTACATGGACATAATTCACCAAAGATCTTGGCGCAATGTCACTCAAATTGGACAACTTGCTTTCGATAATTAGACTTCTGGATGCGAGAGCAACTGAGTAGAAACTTAAGGGAAAAACCGCATGCCTCGAAGGGTGTTGTCGTGGTGGATGGAAAGTCGCTCCTTGTTCGCGTCATAAGAGTTGACATGCCTCTTGGACTGTGTCTAGTTCGCTGCTAAGAAAAGTTCCACGTGTGCTGCATCCTTTTTTGATGTCGTCCGCAACCTGTGGTTTTTGGAGAATTCATCCTTTTAGGATGTCTCGACAAGACTGAGGATAAACTCGTCAACTTAAAAAATGCATTAGGAGGGGAAGACAGTGTCTTTTTACGTGTCGGACACTTCATTGTCTCCTCCATCTTCGACGTCGACTCGATCGGTCTGACGTTCGCAAATAAAGCTTAGGCCTTGTGCTTTACAGGAATAATCTTTCAATGTACTCATACTTGATGTTGAAATAGATCAATAAATGTTGATGACGATATTGATGTCTCTTTGGTGCTATCTTCGATGCTTTATTGATAGTTATTTTCTCATCAAACTAAAGATGCATGCCCCGAGGCCGCGATTGGATAAACAATGCGCTCTTAATCAGTGTATGTCCTCTTGCGGCGGCATGAATATCTTCTGCGATACGAAATGTCTACGAGGTATAAAATCTTCTGCAATGCATAACTTTGTAGAGCATGAAATCTTCTCGCTCGTTGAATAATTAAGACTCGCGATGAATGATTTCCGCGATGAATGATTTTCGCTATGCATGGAATTCCAGCGGAGGAATATAAATTCTTCTCGCGATGTTTAAATTTTGACGAGCATGAAATCCCCTTCTCATCGTGCCTAAATTAATGGACTCGCGATTGCATTTAATTTCGCGATGCATGATTTCATGAGGCATGGATTCTCGCGTGATGCATATAAAATTCCACGCGACGGGATGAAGTCTTCTAGCGATGTATAAATTTCAGCGAGGTTTATGAAGTCTTCTTGCGATGCCTATAAATTTGACGAGGCATTGAAATACTTCACGTCGTGCATAATTAATGACTCGCGATGCCATGATTTCCGCGATGCAGGATTACGCGATGATTATTCCGCATGCATGATTCTTCAGTGTATGACCTTCCGACGATGCATGCACTCCGCGATGCCTGATTTCTTCAGGGTATGACTTCGCGATAATGAATCCGCGAGGCTGATCCACGAGTGCAAGATTCTGCTATGATGATTCCGCAATGCATACCTTCAGTGTATAAATTGCAGCGATGCTGAATATTTATATCGCCCCTGTCTCTCTGAGGTAATGCATGGTCTTGTCGACAATAATCATCTTGCTTTGATAAGCAATGCAAAAATAGCGTCCTTCTATAGGAAAATCGTGAAATCTTAGCTGAGATTTCTGTTGATTCACCTTGAATCGGATGGGATTTTAATTTGTAATTTCCCATGTTGAGAATGTTGAAATAACAAACACATTCACACGCATCCGGACACAAAAGATACTGAAAGGCTTACTGTTTGGATTCCTCAATAAAATCACTGGTTTTGGAGATAGTTTCTCCTTCTCAGTATTCAATCCGTCAGAAGAATCGGAGATTTCGAACGCGGAAGCTATAAACGGCATCCACAAAAAAATTGTCAGTTTTAAAAATAATGATCTGTGTCGATCCCTTCGGTTTTTGCTCCTTGTCTTGCTGTATTGATATCTCCGGTTGATTTTCGATTCCCAAAATTTGATAGCATAAGGAAATATCTTATGCCAAACAGATGAAATATAAAAGGGAAATCTTTAAGAGAAGAAATTTTTTTTTTTTAAGAATAGTATCTCGAAAAAGTTACTGCAAAGTAATGTCATATCAGGCTTTTCGAGCTCCTGTGGACCTGACCACTTGCTGATGAAGTTTAAAAGGCATTCCGGGACTTGTAGGGGAAGACCCATGACAAAAATTTTGAGGCCACCCTCAAAAATTTTGTCCCAGTTTATATCTTGCTCATCTTTCCGTTATGACCGAACAGATCGCGGAAGTTTTGAGATCCTCTCAAAAATATGTCCCAGTGCAATCTCGAAATGTCTTTATCTAACACTGCTGAAAGAGGAGACTTCTTAGGGAGAATTTTTGAGTCACCTCTTCAAAATTCTTGTACCTGTTCCACTGTAAAGGGGAATAAAAATCTTACGAAAGATATGACGAGCCCTTGTGCCATATGGTATCCAGTGAGGAGGAAGGGGAATAAGGAATGGAGAAATTAGGTTTTACAATTAGGTAAAACGTAGTAGTTCCCATTAGAGATTACCCAGAATGAAATTTCAAAAGAGAAACCGACGAGGCCAGAAAAAGGACGCCTACGTATCTCATTCCTTGAGAATTCAGTCGAACGTAGTTCAAATACAAAGAAAATGAGAGTGGTAAGTGGGGTGACCGAAAGCCGACTTAGGCCGCCTACGTATTCTCATATTGAGAATTCAGGTCAGAGTAGTTCGTTACCAAGATGGATATAATTCAAATTTGAACAAATACAAGCCAACAGGAAAACGATTACAGAAATGAGAGTAGATCATGCAAAGCGAAACTCACGCATAGTATCTAGTGACAGAATATGAGTTGATAGGCTTGGCCAGACAGTGCCATCCATCTCCGACAAGACCAAAAGCACCTCCCGATAGTACATTACGAACCATGTAGGACCTTGCCAGTTTGGTGCGAACTTTCCTTTGTCACTCGTATTAATGAGGAGAAAAATACGCTTAAAGACCAATTGAACGCTTCAAAATTTATTGGCTCTTTACTTTGTGTGGAAAAAGCGCCGATCATCTCTGTTATACACAATGCCAAGGCAAACGGAGACCATATCTCTTTTTAATCAATACAAAGCTAGTTGATCAATTAGTCTTGCTACCCACTCAGCGTTGGTTAAAACTTCGGACTCTTAGATGATCCCTTGAAGGAAAGTATTCGACTTCAACAGGACAGACTGCTTATGTTCCATTATACTAGCAGTATTGGGTAGCCCAGTACGAGTTCTGACCGTTGTTCGATAACCTAGAAGAGCGTTTTTATATGGCCAACATTTCATGCCAACCTCGCTGTTGTCAATCATTTTTCCTCAAATCTTTTTGATGGTTCTTGTTCTTGTGCGGCCTTACAGCCCCCTTTATTGAGGGGAGAGAAGCAGTTGACCTCGCGTGAATAATCTAAATTGTTCACAGAATCTCTTTCATCAGATGACTGGTGATATTTGCAACGTATCGGTATGATGGATTCTGACAAATCCAAATTGGGCATTCAGATTATTGCGGACAAAATCAGCCACCAACTTTCTTGGTTACGACTTTTGTAAAGAGGCTGCTTCCAACCATTGGTGAAAAATCCAATGGACCAAAATGAATTCTGTGTTTCCAAACATTAGAAGCGGCGGCTCGATGGACCGATGACATATCCCTGCCCAAAGCAAAAAATGGCCAAGGTGAACCTCAAGCATTAAGTTCGTGACATAGGTGGCACCCGTATCAGATCACGTTGCACGTGACATTTGTGGCATTTTTGTACGAATTTGCAAACAGTCAGTCTCCATAGTTCAATCCGAAATAAACCAGCTCGAAGACCTTTTTGCAAGGGTAAATCTGTTCATGGTAGGTACCGCAGACTCCAGCATGTATCTGTTCGATAAATAAGCTCACAAGCTTCAGCAGTATACACGCTCTCTAAAAGACCCAAATCTGGGAGTTCCTTTATACAGGGACTTATCCAGTCAGAAAGAAATTGAGAGCCATGCGACGTATACGACTTCTTGGGATAGAGGTAGCATCTTCGGCTATTGTCCAGACTCCACGTATCTCTTTATGTCAAAATGACCAAGGCAAACACGTCTGGTTCAGATTCGACGTGTTGAAGCAATGGACTGGATGTCCTTAAACTCTATGTCCAGCGGGCCAATGTAATCAGTCATCCGGATGTTTGACATTGAAGCGATGGTGCGAAGAAGCAATCATCTAATTCATTCTGTATCCTCGGGAGTCATGTCGGAACTCGAGATTGCGGAACTTTTTACACCGGTTTTGCACATATTGAAACGTTTAAGGTACAATCTTTGGGGTCTCACAGCCCATCTCCTGGAACTGGGAATCAAAAGGTCTGAATCTCCAATAACCAGTCACTCGTAGACGTTCAAGTCAATGGGCCATTTGTATAAACAGAGAATACAAGCTGTACTCAGCCATGTTGTTTGTGCAGTTGAATGGCAGTTTAGCTGACTATATATGCTATAGGATTAATGCCTGACCAGATTCTGATACCAAGACTGCCTCAAACACCTTTAACCTGGTGATTCACCGCCCCATCGAAGAACATATCTCCAACCTGGATAAGCTCGGATATATTCTTCACCCACAAATGAACTTCTTCATCGTGGAAATAGTTCTCTAAGGGTTCATATTCTTAGTCCACGGGATTTTCCGCAAAGATGGGTCAGCAAGCCCTTGATGCTTTTATTGCCTTCTGAGTTACATACACGATATCAAACTCACTCAACAGATTAGCCATTTAGCAAACTTTCCGGTCGCATTGCTTATATGCGAAAAATGTAATGCAATGGATCCATTTGGAAAATGAGATACGTGGGATGAAGACAAGTAGATGTCTCAGTTCTGGCAAGAGCCACAACATGTTCTCTCAGTAAAGTGTCTAGCGAGACTCGTACGGAGTAATTTCTCTGATGTAGTAGAAGCCTTTCCTCTTCCATGTCTCGTCGTGTTGACCAAATACAAATACAAAAGGAGTTATCTGAAACGACACAAAAACTATAGCAACAAAGGACTCCTTCTCGCGAGGAGGAACAATAAGCTGGGTTTAGACAAGTCGAGTTCGTGATAGCCGTCGATCGAAAAAGCGGTTGGCAATCCTCTAGTCACTTAGTTGGGGCGTATCTTCTCAGCAACCTAAACATAGGCTCACTACCACTGTCGATTGTCTATAACGGCTGTGTATAGGTAAACTTCCCAAAAACCCTCACCTCTTTTCTCGTTTTCGGCGGATGGTAAACTCTTGATTGCTTTAATCTTGGAAGGGTCCGCGCCAATTACCTCTTCTGCTGACTATAACCCCAACAATCCAGCGGGGACTCCAACGCACACATTTGGCGGGATTTAGCTTTAAGTTGTACCCGACGTACCGTTCAAAGATTTCCTCAGGTGCGTCAAATGATTTGAAATCTAGCGGCAGATTTGATAGGGCACAGTGTCCACGTACACTTCAATTCCTTGTGAATCATGTCATGGAAAATAGTCGTCATGGCTGTTATGTAAGTGCACCATATCGCGTTTTGAGGCCGAAAGTGCATCATTACCCTGTAGTGATAACACCCCAAGGTTATGAAGGCCATTTTTCCGGTCTTCTTAATCCATCAAAAAATCTCGGTTGAATTGAACA
Source organism: Solanum habrochaites (assembly GCA_027704765.1). Classification (NCBI taxonomy): domain Eukaryota; kingdom Viridiplantae; phylum Streptophyta; class Magnoliopsida; order Solanales; family Solanaceae; genus Solanum; species Solanum habrochaites. The sequence continues at coordinate 1,980 of JAKWJA010001767.1, read as the reverse complement.
CCCGACGTAACCAATCCAAAAATGACTGCATTTAATGTTTGGACAAGTTGTCCATCAGAATATGGATATTTGGCAACGTGAAAATTATCCTTGGGACTAGCGTTGTTGAACCCTGTTGTAATCAACACAAATCCTAATTTTTCCGCATTTCTTGGCGACAGGAACGACATTGGCCAAGCCAGGTTGGATATTGCGTTACTTCCACCAATCGGCGACTCTTATCTACTTGGTGATTTCCTCTTAATTTTTTGAGACTAATCAGCTGAATTTTTGCGTCTTTTGTTTACCAGTCGAACTGTGGGGTATCGATAGGACAGCTTATGAGACACACATAAGTACTCAACCCCTTGTGCATGTCACCGATTTCCAAATGAACACATCACTGTATTAGGCAAGCAGATGGACCAAAGCTCCTCCTTCTGAGTTTCATTAGATGACGTGCTGATCTTAACCTTCTTTGGCATATTCTCGATCTCCCAAAGTACCTTCTATGTTTCCTCAGATTCGGTTTATGTGATTCTCGAAACTGTCAAAATCTCGGGCCACATAGTCCGGTCCCCATTTGTACCTCGGTGGTGGTCGTACATCGACTCGTCTATTTGCTCATTTTGCTCATTTGCTAATAACATGACATGACATTGGCAGGTTTTGTAACTTACGTACTGACATCAATAAACAGACAAAATTAGCGAAAGTATAAAATATAAAACGCAATTAAATAAAAAAAAGTTCAAAATTTAGGAGGCTTTCATTAAATCGAATCAAAAAAATGCAAACTTTGGGGTCATGGCACGAGGCCACATGTCGCCTTTTTGTTTTTTTTTAAACATCATAAACAAAATCAAAAATCAGAAAATGCGAAATGGTGGGTATCGGCTCTTCAGGACGCCTACCGATTTTCGATTGATATGTACAAAATACTCCGTTTCACCACAGAGTTCGGGACATCCGGATTGGCGTTGGACGTCCACATTTAGCCAGAACTCTCCCTGGTCAGCGTCACGATGCCAGATTGGCTCAGCCTTCCTCGATGATGGAATTCTCTGTGGAAAAGGTCATAGAGTCCTTACACCATCGTCTGAGGCTCGGCATGCCTCCCTGACTGGAAAGGATTGATAGAGGATGCGGGGGATCGGCTTAGTCCAACCCTTTGTCCTTTTTACTCTTAATCTTAAACATCATCTGTGGGGATGTACCCCAAACCATACTTTGAGTCCGCAGCAAGGACGGGAATGGCTCGATGATCCCTGGGGACACTCCTTCAATAATCCGAAAACCTGCGTTTGAATCCACTCTGCAGCATTACCGTGGCGATCATTTTGTAAACGGCTGGCAATGGGAGTTGGCAAGGGGCCAAGCCTCATCGGTGGCACTTACCAAACCTCCACGTTTGTAGAAGTGGAACTGCGGCCCGTCTCGTCCAAGACCGGACTTGCTTGCCTGATTGGCCCTGTTCACCTGAATAACAATTCTTCATTTTCCACACCAGTTTTATCATTTGGTGGGAGTGGAGGGGACGGCTCAGCCGCGTGAAATGAATGCCTTCCATAACAGGAGGGTTATAGATGGTGTCGATATCCACAACTGGAATTTTTGCCTCGAACTCCGTGGGGCCATTTGGATGGTAAGGTTCACAGCTCCCAACGTTGTTCTCTTGCACACGTTGAATGCTCTCCATTGACCTGGTTTTGCTCCAACTTTAGAGGTCAAACCTCAGTGTTCAATGTGGACAGGGGGCATATGTTCAAACCAGACTACGTCGTCTACAGAACACGGTTGATGACCTTCCGCGCACATATAACGGTGATGTGTATAAGCGTTTTGTTGTGGGCCCTCCCTTCGGCCGACCGTCATGTCGCAGAAAAGGAAAATATGCGATGTCCCCGAATGACCGGGTGAAATGGCATAGCAGCTAATTGTAGCTGCTAGGATACCTGAGGCACTATAGTGTCATCCAGGGCTTCATCAAGGCCTTTCTGT
>JAKWJA010001766.1:0-41226 GCA_027704765.1 Solanum habrochaites | reverse complement strand
AAACACAAGAATTGGCCCTATATCCCTCCTCAAATCGTGAAGTTACTCCTAGGGATGGTGAGATACGTATGGCTCGATTTGAGGATATGTTTGCACTCAAATTATGAGAGGTTCGATGCGAGTGTAGCACATTAAATATTGTGAGGTGTGATTTAGCTAGTGTTGGGCAAAAATTTGATACACAGCATTTTGATTAGCATATTCGAATTTCAGTGGCCCCCAATTATCCTTGCGACCCTGAACAACATGGCAACCGGCACTCTTCCCTAGCAACAAACTGTCCAAAATCCAAAGAATGTGCCCTTGTCTGCAGATCACTACTCGAGGTGGTAAGGCAAACCATCGAACCACCTCTGTCATCTACAAGGGGGTGGAAAATGTGAGAAAAGGATCATGAGGAATGTAGTAATGGGTAGTGGGGAAGCATAGGAAAAGTATGGAAAAGATACAAAGTATCTATCAAGTAATTCCCAATGCTAGCCACCACCACCTTTCCCTCATAAGATTAGTAAAAAAAGAAAAAACCGAGGATGGAAGACCAGCGTTTTATTGCAATGTTGAAACAACTTTCTATCAACATTCTTGGTAGAAGCTCTGGAGAACAAATGCCCGTTATGCTAATTTATGAAAATCTGTCACCAAAAAGATCGGTCCACCGTCGAGGCTGAAATGATAACTACAGCATTGTAGTGCTATTGCTACAAGATGCCCTCGTACAAAAGACAGAAGATTCGGGGTGCGTTCACTATTCCTTGTACATGTGGGGTCTTACATATAGCGAAAGCATTATGTTATCTGTGGCAGCAAAATCTCATGCCCCTCCAATTTACACGATTTGGGTTGTGGGATCCAAAACCCCCTTCGCTGCGGCTACTATTGCCGATCGGACATTAAAAAGGGTCCATATGGATACTCCTGATGTGCTAGTAAAGTGAATCATTCATCTTTCCTTCCCGCTGATTTTGTTTATTCTTGATTGTGAGGTCTATTTGAAAGTGCCTATTATTCTTGGGAGGCCATCCGTCTACAAGGTAGAGCCTTGTTGATATGGAGTCAGGAAGATGACTTTCCGGCTGAATAATGAAAGAAGGCGACCTTCAATAATTTGTAAGACCAATGAGCAGAGTGTGAACGCCAATCGTCTCTGCCATAGCCGCCAAAGAAAAGTATTAAGAAGAAGACTGAACCAGAAAAATGGCAAAACAAGAGTTTATGGTTGGGGGATTGGTGCTTGTTTAGTACAGTTCTGCTCTGGGTGACTTGTCTTCCGGTCAAGCTCAAGTCCAAACGTGACAGGCCCGTATTTGATACCCAAGTATTCCCTCATGGAGCAGTTTGAGTTTAAAATCCGAAGGATGGAGGTGCGGTTTAAGAGGAATAGAGACAGAAAACTTTATTTTGGGCATAAAGCACGGGGAATAAAGTAATAGAGGAAAACCAACTTGATGAAGTCTGAGTAATCCAGTGTCCCCAGTCGTTGCCGCGACATTAAATCATGCGCTTGTGGGAGGCCACGCCATCTTATCGTTTTTAGTAATGTTAGCATTTTTCTACTACACGGGTTTTTAAATTCGTAGACACTCCAACAGGAAATCTGCAAACAACTACTCACGGCAGCCACTGACGGATATGATCGGACGACCCGTGCGCCTGCGACGACGTCTTCATCATCCATCGCACCAGGTACGTCTTTTTGCTATTTTTTTTGAAACTAGGGCAACACACGACGAACCAACGAACGGGCGTCACAACTGCCAATGACCTTCTCGGGGAACCGTCGCGTGATTCATGAATCTACTTACTCGCCCTACCCCGTCTGGAAACCTTTTCACATGCTGACCGTTTCTTACTCCCCACCCCTCCATACCACTCAACCATTTTAGTCTACCGCTACGACTAAATCTTGACAACCACGTATAAAGTGTTGCCTAAAATACTTTGTGGGAACGCTTTTTTAAAAATTGGAGCCCCAAGATTTTTGATTTTTTGTTGCTACGACTACTATTAGCAACCTTCTAAAGTGTATTCTTAATGGGATAAACCTACACTTTATAAGTGTTGTTTATAGTTGGAACAATTAACTTTACATAATAGCCACACATTTTAAAGTGTTATTTTTTTTTATAATTGTAAATACAACACATTAAACTGTAGCCTTCGTGTTTCCACCCAAAATTTTAATATTCCCGTCCAACAATTTTTTCATTAAAAATTTGATCTTCCGCCCATTTTAGAATTTGGACCAACAAAAAACTGAAAAATATTAATTTTCACCTAAATAACGAAACAGATAACATTTCCTAAACTTCAGCTGAAGAACTCAATTGCCAGAACTGAAAAGAGGATCGAGAACGTGAAAAAATGAGTTTGTACTATGATTTTCTCACATTTTCTGTCAAACTTCAGCTGAGAACATCAGTTTCATCTGAAGAATGCGAAGGCAAGTTCGATTTTCTCTGAGATGAACTGAAGAAGACGATTTTTTTCTCCTCTCATAGCTTCGTTGTTGATATTGGAGAAAAAAGCTAAGAACCAGATTTTTCTTCAAAGATTCCTCAGTACACTGCCGGTCCATCAGATTTTTCCTATTGAAAATTAAAGAAAAGCTTGCAACAAATCAACTTGTGCCCTCATTCTTAAAGCTTTAAGGGTTCTTGGAATAGAGTTTATCAAGGTAAACTTTTTATACAAAGTCAAAAAAATAAAGTTATAGCTTTAAAGATTTTAATCTTCTTGTATATCAGGTCAAAAAATTTAAGTTAGGGTTTTTGAATGGTTCTTGTTTTGTTGCTACGATTTTGTTGATTTTTTGTGAGGTTTGTTTGTAGTTGTCTTAACGTATAAAAGGTCAGATTACCTTTGATACACTAGGTTTTTGCTCTGGAATGTTGAATGTAGCGCCTGAAGCTAAGTCACGTTAGCTGAATAACTAACTGAAGCTAGTTGGCCTCTCTTCGACGAACTAAGATGTTGAAGCTGTCGATACTACGACATTTTGTCCCTTATAAGATTTTGTCATGTATAAGTAGCTACTCTACAGGAATTTTGAGAGGTTTTAATGTCTGTTTTAAATCTGTTTGTAACTGGTTGTTAGTCTTATTACCTGGTTATGGTTGTGCTTGCCTTAAGCTTGGTTTGTTCCTTTGGTTTGACCCACAATGATTCTGTTCTTGTATCTATTTGCTCTAAAAATTTTTCTTTTTTTTCGACTAGTCTTGAAGTTGTCGAGAAGTGTTTTTCGTTGTTTTTCTCTACTGCATTTTCTTGGTATAGATCAGAAAGCTTTAGTTCAATATTGCTTGCTGTTTGGGATCACCTGATAATTGCTGATAGATTATGTGGAATTTAAAGTATGCAAAATGCCTTGGTGCTAAGGTGCAAAAGGTTTCCCGAGGGAATTTGACGATGCAGGATTGACTCTAACATGGACTGGAATATGTTATAGATCACCTTGAAATAATGCAGGTGCTGAAAACTTTGTATGTCAGTACTAATATTGGCTATTTTTTTCATTCTAGCAATATTAATTCATTCTATTAAAAAAATTCATGTCTTATTGTTTAATCGATTTCCAGGTCTGTTAGGTCTAGTATGGGGTGGCTAGATACTATGTACAGAATTCCACCTCACTAGTATATGTTATCTAGAGAAAAAAGACGTGGAATTTAGACATCAACATAGAAAGCTGGTGCAAAATGGCGCTTGTTTGTAATGCATAAGTTTTTAGTTTTGCTCCATATTACTCTATATTTCTGCGTATGAGTCTTAAAAATCTGATTTGAATGGTCGGTTTCTATTGTGCTCCTAATTTTTACTTATATATTAAATTTGGACTATGATTCTATTAACGAAAAAAAACACAAAGCCGAGTAGGAAGTTATGTGTTTCATGAGGATCATCCAACGCTTCGGAAGACAGTTAGGTATGTTCAGTTCCTCTCGAGATTGTTATGCATTGATTGAATGATCCGTCAACACTCGCTAATAGGAATACTGGTCTTTTTTGATGTAATGCAAACTTTTAAAATATGATACATATATGTTAACATATCATTTCTCGACGCCCTTCATAATCGAATAATTTGTTCTCAAAATTTTTTTAAAACGAGATTTTATAATGTGTGGTATTTCTAATAAAACTTATGTTTAAGTGAATTTGAAGAGCTAAGTGATTTTCTTATCTAATGTAATTGTACTTAGTCGTTATGAAAACAGAACAAAATCACCACTATGAAGCCATTTGTATTTCTCGTAAGTGTTTCTTTTTTTAGAAAATCAGTTTTTCATAGAATATGGGTCGCTTAACTTGTGTGCTTACTAGGTTCAGTAGCTGCCAAGTTTTCTCTAGAATGTTACAGGTTTTTTGCAAAATCATGGTTCAGTTTTGCGGTTTTACATCTTAACTTTGTTAATGACAATATATCACATATGTAATAGGTCCGTCATGATTCACTATATCATCATGCAAAAATGAAGGGGCGGAGGTCAGGTATCTATTAATAAGTTATCAAAAAGAAAAAATTCCATCCATTAATAACTTGCCCGTTCCATTTTGAAACTTAGTATCGTATAGTTTTCTCAAATTTTCCATTAAAGCTGGTTAACCTGGCTCTCTTTTGTGTTTTTGGTTCAATATAATACTATCGAAATAATCATGCTTATAATTTTACCTTGTTGAAAAATGATATTATTTTAAAAAGTTCATTCGTTCCTGTGTCTGAAGGCTTAACTTTGTGTGTCGAGCAATACTTAACTTTGTATTCCTTAGGGGAGGGGGAATGCATCTCTGTCGGCTTCAACATGCAAATATACAACCGCAGTGGACCTGTTAACGGCTGGTGGGTAATCCTTATGTATTATGAACTTCCTCAAAATGCTCATACTCCATTGTTCGGCTTTATGGACCTGAAGAATGAAAGATGGTTTTTCAAAGGGAAGTGGAAGGCAAAGTTTCACAGAAACCTCCCTGTAGAAAGGTCGGGGTTTTAGTGTTGGCAGGAGGGCCAAGTATATAGGATGTAATAACATGTGCCGTACCGGAATAATCAGAATGCTATTGCCGGTTGGGTTATAACGAGAGACATAGTAGATCAGAAATGAGGCGAAGACGACTGGCAAGCCCTCCGCGTCCTAGGTCATGGGCCCGTCAGTCAGCCAAACAAAGCCAAGGTTTGGGCTCCTTCACAGAAACCGTGGGTGAGATATGTTGGGGGGAAAGAGGAGGGGTCGCGGGGGGGGGGAAGTGCTGTGAGAAGTTTAAAGAGTGTGAGGCTTGCGGCCGAATGGGGGGAAGAGAGTGGGAGCAAGGCGAGAAAGGAAGTGGCAGGAAGGGGCGGGGGCGACGGGGGGCGGCTGGGGAAAGCGAACGTGAAGGAGAACAAGAGTTGGAAGTGTAGTTGGCCTGGTTTCTACTGGTGGCCCAAAAAAAAAAAAAAAAAAAAAAAAAGAAAAAATATTTAACCAAAGAAAACAAGTATGTGTGCCAACTGGTTAGCGAGTGGAAACATGAACCATGAAGAGGGATGGGCTTAAAAATACCTAGAGCCGGAGCCCGGCAAGGTTCATGAGTTTGAACAAATACTAAGGCAATTTGAGTGCAACACAAGATATATTAGAGATGTGTGTTGGTTTCTTCTTTGTGAGTAATTTTCTCATCGTATAACTTGGGTGCCTTACAGTCTGCTCACCTGTAATTTTAGTTTGCAGACTGAAGCACATTATGCAATAAAATATGGCACTTTCTATGTTCAGTTGCATAGGACTCATAGATATTATCTTCTACTACTCGTTATCATCTTTTTATTTAATACTTTTTGCATCATTTGATATTTATCTGAATACAACTTTATTTATAATGAATTTTTCTTCATGAAAGGTACAAAGGGGTTTTTATGGAGTTTAGCAAATTCTTACACATGTTGTAAGCACCAGAGGAACTAGAACTACTTTGATCATCCCCTAAAACATGTGCAATTATTTGAAATGTTGTAGTATAATACTTTTTTAATTATAATGTGAAAATGTAAAAACAATGATTGGATAAAAACAGTAGAGAATTGAATTATCTCTATCCAATTCTGGATTGTTTAGTCATTTTCTAATTGTGTCATTTATTTTGTCTTTTTGACCATAAATAATGTTATATCAATCTTAGCCAACTTTCTAATCCATTTTCAGCTTTATAATTTTTTCCATTTCATGCAGGGTCGTGGTGCTTTAATGGAGCTTCCGTTGTAAGTCTTCCACCACACTAATGGACCCTTTCAGTTGTATGGACCCAGTAGTAGGTGACATTTCAACGTCTTTGCGGCTAGTCCTAAAGTAAAAAGATTGTGTAGTTACAGTAAGTCAGGGATATGTCATGGAAACAGCCTTCAAAGGTCGTTGGAGATTGCAGTCAGATAAATAATGAGAATGATTGGAAATTACGGATATTGTGAATAGATGATACAAAATAGAGTGGAACACGAGTTGGACAGTTCACTATAGTGTCAATGGGTCTGAACTGCTCTTGGGACACACTGCAGACGGCAATCTCAATATAAAGCGGCATTGTAGAAGGACTTGATTTACCATTTGTTGATGCTGTCCAAATTTGAATCAGTTTCATCATTAGGAGTCTTAACCACAGAAAGGGTCGCGATCTGATTGTTTGAGGCAAGTGCCTTGGAATGATCATCCGAAGTGAAACGAGTAGGTAAATGTCAAAGAAAATGGATTTAGAATTTTCTGTCTTTCTGTCACTACTTAGTATGTGTTGCCTTATTAATGGTTGAGGGTGGGGTGGGTGATTTTTTAGTTTCTAAAACATTGATTTTGCCTGTGAACTTTCTGTTATCATCATTTGAAAACACTTTGAGCTATGATGTCCACTGTTATATTTAATCAATGTCTTATTATTGTTTTGTATATAGATTATGTGATTATTATTGAACATAGCAATTCAAAATGTCGTTGTAAGGTGTCTAATTTTAAAGTTACACTTTATAAAGTGTTGCTTGAAGAAGATATAAAGTACACTTTATCAAGTGGTTTCTTCTAATGTACACTTTAGAAATGTTGCATTATATTAACCAATAAAAGGCAACACTTTTTAAATGTGACCATAAATCTGAAAAGGCAACTCTTTTAATTGTTAGTCTAACAAAAAAATAGGGTGTTGCTAATGCACGTCTTGAAAGCGTGCCCTATACCTTTTGGCTACATAACGCTTTATAAGTGTTTGCCAAGATGGCAACATTTAAAAAGTGTTGCCTAATGTCAAATGTACGCTTCTTTGGGGCAGGCCCGAAAAAGTGTTTGCGTGAATGTCCAAAAGTGTGAGGCCTTTTAATCAAGGCCCACTTTTTGTCTAGTTTAGGCTACACTTATGTCCGTGTGTGCTGTAGGCCGAAAATGGTGTCGTGATATTTCCCCATTACTTCCTCATTCCTCTCAGCTCCCTCTCTTGTCAACTTCCACATTCCCCCTACTGATCATTACCCGGAGATTGGGATATCGAGAGGTAGGGAGGGTGTGGGTAGTATATAGGAGGTATGTAGGGGGTTGGGAGGGTGGGCCCCGCCTCCCTCCTCCGCCCTCCCGTCTTCTTCTCTAACTATTGGGTGCGCTGCTGTTGGTATCTACCTTTGCCACTGAATCGTTCGCCACTGTGTTTTCTCCATTTCAATGTATGTGGGTCTCTAAATTTATACCATTTATCTTTCACTTTTGGTTTAGTAGTTAGTATTCACTTAGTTCTTAGTCCTATATTGTTTGTTCCTGATATGTGGGAATTACAATAGTCTAAACCTAGGCCTCAAATGTTCGAATTTGCCATTTGATAAACCTAAAGCATAGGTGATTTTTGCATTGGTAGTTTCCCCTAGGTAGTTGGATAGACAATAAGGTCCCACAACACTACAGAGCCATGTTGGTTCATTGGGGTTGCTTAGGGTACCTGTATTCTACATGTCAATCAGCCAGACGAGACCCCGATGACACTTGTCCCGCACACACGACGGAAAACCATCGTAGGGTCCGTTCCAGAATCCCTAGCACTCTGCCGGACCAACGACACATGTGACGGACCGTCGTAGTCCGAAAGTCCTGTCCTGCACACCGTTCTGTTGTACGAGACCTTTTCTTCGAAGGTCCTTCTCAATATTTTCTTAAGTGTCATAATAGACGGACGGACCGCATAACCCACAACGGTCCGCCTGCATCGACCGTCATGGAGTGTCAGAGACCCCTCTGATAAGGGTCTCCAACATTTCTAATGTCCTACGACGACTCTTACGGACGGACCGTCGTACTAACGACTGTCCGTCCTACTTGACCGTTATGATGGTCAGATGACCCCTCTGATAAGGGTCTCCAACATTTTCTATGGTGTCCTACAGACGACTCTGTACGACGACCGTCGTACCAACGACGGTCGTCCTGCTCGACCGCATGATGGTCAGAGACCCCCCATTCAGGTGCTTATATTACCTCGAACAAGTCAACAACGATAGACCTCATGAAGGTCCGTCATGCCACTACGAGCCGCATCTCCCGCATGTGATCGTGTCAATATCACTATTCCAACTAATTTCAATGTTTTATTCGTATGGGCTGGCCCTGTCTTGATTCCACTACTCATACTGAATATTGCTCCTTTAATGTACTAATCGACTATGGATCCCAAGCCAGACCGCACCTATGCACCGGTCGATCTAAGTCTAGCGTCCGCTACCCCCGCATCGTCATCGGCTCTATGTTAGCGGGACCCTGAGTACATGCCCCCAGACACCGTCCGCCCCTTCCCGTGCTGCACGGGCCCCTAAAGCTACACCCAAGACGGTGGCCTCCGGGCTAGTCCCACTAAGTGACACTGCCTCCCGTCTTATGAGGAGCGCACATGACTGCACCCCCATGGTCCTGTTGCCACAAATGAGGAAAGAGCGGTGGCTCCTTAGGATATCATGATCCTAGGATGCTTCTTGCTCTGAGATGTTCGCACCCGCCACTTTGCAATGCGTCGCCTCGTTGATGAGGCTGACAGTTCAACTCTACCTCTGGCGGCACCAATGCAGTCCCCCCCCATCCGCGTACCAAGCCACCGGTGGTGGTTTCAACGGCCAGTTTTCCAATTTACTCGACGCAATAAGTTCTGACCGTAAAGGGTAATGACTCGAACACTCACCCTGGACGGGGGTACTTCAGAGAGCCTTAACACAACGCTGCTGGAATTCATAAACTCTTCACCAGGCACGCTAGAGTGGACAGCCGTCACACTGTGGACAATACACAAACAAAGCGAGGAGATGGTCCAGAGTTCTACGCTTCCATAGCGTATAGACTCTCCCGATCATAGATCGCCATGCGGGCTGCTCCCGCTAAACAAAAGAACAGGCCCCCACATTGGACAGTTCGAGTCCGGGCGTGCAGGTTGCTTTCCCTACCAGCCATCCCCGATTCCCTATAATACGCTAGGTGCAGATGCTACTCGGACCTCCCAGCACTGCCGAGTTTGAAATCCGCTCTGGCATATATTAAAGGATGGACCAGTTCCTGCGATAGCCGCACTGAGGGGAGACACCAAAGGTGTATGGCCCTGCCACCTATCAATAGACGGAGAGGGTTCCGATTGGGGTCACCGATCCGAAGGGGGCCAGCAAGTAAGGACCAGACCTCACGTTCGGCGCAAAGTTCTTGTGGCTACTCGTTTCAACATCTCCGTTCCGCCACAGCTGCTTATAACATTAGTGCACCTGGACGAGAGTGCTGCTGGCGGCGAGAGAGCCTGCTTCGAGGGGAACTCCGCATGGCTTTCTCCAGGCAGTCATGCAGAAGGGCATTCAAGGTTCAACACCACCTACCCCTTTTCCCCTTCCGTGCATGATCTTTGCCTTTGGCAGGTCTGCAGGTGGTGCCCATATGGCACAAGAGCGTTGAGGACCCCCGCAGGGTACCGTTGACATTGCCTCATCCAAGACGCGTCCAATGGAGTTTGGCCGCCTCGTAGAGGGCCCTCGTCTAGAGCTGCCCCAACTCTTGCTGATGAATCCCTGGCAGACACGGTAGCCCAGTCCCGAATAGGCTACACATGCGTCCACTGACGATAATACCCCCCCCGTGTGATTCTATCCCGATATTAGCACAAACAGCCTCGGACTCCTCTCCCCACCCTCTAACCGTTCTTGGTCCCGCTTTGCTAGGGCCAGAAACTATAGGCACAAATGGCCACCCTTCTGCACCATAGCTTCCATCCGTGGATGCATGAAGTCCGCATACATAGTCTGAAGCACGTCTAGAGTTAGGAAGATGCAGCAGTTTATCGAGCGGAATATTGGTGACGTCAACCAACATCTGAGACACCCTTTGAGTTGATAGTGTTAGCCCGACAAGCCCCTCGCGGTGGATGTGTCGACTCTTCAGGCTGCAGTCGGCAGTCTTTCGTGCCAGACAATCACACGATCCTAGAGCAAGGGTGCCGGATTCTGAGGGGCCCCTTCGTCGAAGCCTGCTTGAGATACCGTGCTAGCGGCCCCTGTTTACCCTACTCAGACATTACACCACTCCCCTCGAGAGAGTGCAAGAGGCGTCGGGGTCGAGCAGAGGGATGAGGCGCGTCAAGAAAAGGATGCCAAGAAATGGAGGGCTGCGTGATAGGCCTCACTTGCTGACGAGACCTCGCACCGGATGAGAAGTCGTCATAGGTTAAGCGGCTGGGGGCGTCTAGCTCCCCCGCACTGATAATATCGCGGCGGGCACTACTAATGGTGCGGTTTGTTTATGAGGACACCACTGAGGTTGTTCAGATTGCATAGGACGTGGTTTCCGGTGATCCGGACCCACCATCTTGTTGTATCGCGGCGCTTTGCGCCCAGTTTGCTTCACTACCACTGCTATATTTACATTTTTATGCATTTGGGACATTGCATCTTTTTTGTTGTTGTGGGTGGGGTAAATGGATGTGAGGTTAGGGTGAAGTCTTAGGTATCCCATTCACTTCCTCTTTTTGGGGTTTTCTTGCCTGAGTTCTTTCCCCCAACAGACTGATTACTTTTTCTGTTAACCGACATATTTTTAAATCTTTTTTGTACATAGTTTAATTCTAGAGCATGATGGCTAAAATGATATCCTGATAAACTGAAAATAATGCATTACGAGGCGTAGTAACTGACAATTGTGGTTCTCTAAAGCTGAATGAGTTACACCATTGCATTACCCTAATTCTTAATTCGAACTAGGTGCCTAATAATCTGAGTATAGTGATGGTCATGTCAAGTGTGTGTGAGGAAATTTGAATATTCCACTATTGGTTACTGAGCTAGAACTTGCTGTTTAGGTCCTGCAAACGTAGTTGTAACAACATTTAGTAAAGGATCATATGCCCTTATTTAACGAAGCCCATTTCTATCCTAAATTAAACGAAACCAAATAATTTATCCTTCTTTTTGATCCAAATCATCTGAGCTTAAAATTAGACCTTTCTTTTTCACCCTAACGGATCCTTTTCGGGGAACAATTGTTGGCCCTGGTCCCTCCCTTGGACATGTGCAACCTCAGCTTATGCAAAGCATAAGTTTTGTGAGGGTGGCCTAATGTAGTAAACAACCTTCATTTTGGGCCCTGACCCAACTTTTGGTTAGTGTGTACCTTGACTATGGAAAATCCATGAGTTTGAGGGTGGCTATTGTGAGGAATGCTCTAGAAAGTGGGGTTGAAAGAACAAGAGAGAGAGAAATAACAAAAGTAAAGTGGACTCAAATTGTTGAAAGAAAGTCCAGAAAAGAAAAAAACATACATGAATTACAAGCAAAAAAAAGTAAGAGTCACTTAGCAACCAATAAGAAAAGAAGAGAAAATGAGAAAAAGGGAAAGAATATGAGAAACTGGGCGAGATAAAAGGATGAAAAGGGAAGGTTTAACCGATTGTCAAGGACTGCAAAAAGTCACTAAAGTTAATATAATACCTAAAATTATCCTCTGACCCTGAGTCCTATGTTACAATTCTAACAGTTCTATCGTGATCCTAAGGGTTGTATAGCGAACTGTTAAGGAGTGGAAAATAAGGCAAGCTTATGGCAATAGGTATGAATGGTGGTGACCTTTGTTCTGAGAGCGAGTGTTGAATGTAATCCTTATACTCAAACTGAAATCATTGTTGAAAATGAGGTTTTGGTTGTAAGTGATGAATTGTCGCAATCCCAGAACTGTTAGCACCCGGTGAGAAATTGAAGAGGATAGGTGTTAATGCATGGTGAGTCTGTGTAATGTTCTGATCCCACACCAAGAATTGAAGCCTAATAGTGATAGCATGCAATAGTATTTGATGATATTATCGGGATTGATTCCAAATGATTGCAAAGGATAAAACATGAATCTATTGTACAATGATTGTGGTAGTGAGTCATAGTGCGTCGCTTGAGACAAACAACGATTTACTTACGGATGTTGATAAATACCGTTGGTTCTTCACTGTATATATTAATACTTTTTCCTTAAGTTAGTGCTTCCAAAAGCTTTTTTGTCTAATTTTTTATAAGTTTCTCTTTGTTTGCAGGAAATCTGTCCCAAGCCAAATGCGGATATTTGAGAAAGAAATGCAGAAAAGACCACCTACGGATTTGATTGGAAACGTTTCCTCGTGCTTGTTTACGGTCCGTAGGTGGCATGTAGAGAAGGCTGCTGAAGGAAATGGGGAAGTATACCATGTGTGGGATTAGAGCTTGCGACGGTCCGTCATGATATAACGGTCGTTCTGCAGTTCGCGTGGGGGTCAGAGAAGGTATCCCATTACACAGATTTTGAGAGTTGAAGTATTTTGAAACGACAGACCCCGTGACGGACCGTTCTGCCTATGACGGTCCGTCATACCTTTCCGCGAGGGAATGAAGAAATCACGCAGAAGAAAGTGTACAAGTAATGGGACGACGGAGTCCATGCCCGGTCCGTCTTACCACTACGGTCCGTCGCATGGTCCGTCGACCCAGCAGTTTTGGCAGATTTCTCAGCATTAGAGTTCTTGTGTAATTAGGTGTTTATTTTATAACATAGTTTGAAAAACCTGTTTTTGAGGTTATAAGACCCCAGATAGTTAGGACATCAGATATTAGACTCTTTGTACGATGTTTAGTTTTCGGATT
Source organism: Solanum habrochaites (assembly GCA_027704765.1). Taxonomy (NCBI): domain Eukaryota; kingdom Viridiplantae; phylum Streptophyta; class Magnoliopsida; order Solanales; family Solanaceae; genus Solanum; species Solanum habrochaites. Next base: position 28,112 of record JAKWJA010001766.1, on the reverse strand, counting down.
ATCATTGATTGCAAGTGCTTTTTGGTGATTAATAAAGCACCTTTTGGATTTTATTCTTTCTCATTGAAGTAAGTACATGAATTCTTATTTAATTATTTAATATGTGTTATGGCTATTAGTAACTAACTCCTACTAGGGTTGTGGGGAACTAAGGCACAATATGATATAAAACCTAGCTAAATACAATTCTAGAATAGTGTCTGCATGTAATTAATAATTCTTTCGCTTAGAGTCTTTTAAAAACGGACTGATCACCGTTAGAACTCGCCTTAATGCTTCTTGCCGACCAAGGAGTAGATAATAGCAAAAAATTATTAACATAATTAGATTTTAGTGTATACTATCTAATAAGCTAGTATGATTTGGTACGAGGTATAACTTCGTCAAATATCGAAATACGATGCTTAATATGTAGTAAATAATGGTTTAAAAGCACCACACGTAGCACTCAGGTTCGGAGTGAGATTTTCTAGATGCCGGACCATAGGATTTCGAAATAACATAACTTTATCACTTTGCCTGCAAATACTAGGAAAGAATTGTTATAGTTAGAAATTATCAAGTTATGAACCTGTTGGGAACACTAAACCCCTATTACTTTGTTAATTGATTAAAAACGCCAACTTTCCAAACTGTTAAGTGTCTCGTTCAATTTCATTTGTTATTTTACTCATTAGGACATATAAACCCCCCATTTTTCATGTGTTTACTTTCTAATGGAAGTCCATATCAACTACATAGTATAACAAGTTGAAGTTAAGTATAACCTATTTTTCTTTCCTCATCGTGCGACACGTCCCACCTCACTAGTTGGTTTATTTCTGGACGCGACCGCTTTACTTCTATTGTGATAATGTAAGTTTGAGCGTATCAATTGCCGAGATGTAATGTTTTTGGGGAGTGGCTTGTTAATTGATTCTTGGGTTATGATGTGTTATTGTATTTGGCTGTGGATAATTTGGGTTGTTTGTCGTATTTGGGACGAAGTAAGGAAAATAGGGGAAGTGTTCTGCCGCTCGGATTTTTCCGTTAGATTATTATCAAGCTTACAAGGATAGTAAAGCGCGGACGTTTATCTAATTGCGGCACGATTAGTTGCTTTTATAGATTACACTTAGCATAATATTGGCGTGGCGGCTTGACTATACGGTAATGTAACCTGCGGCCCTTCTTTTCTTTGTTTGGCTGATGTTTAAAAATAAGCGAATAACGGACAGGTTTGATATACCTCTAGAGCGCCTAGGTGACGTATATTCTTGCTTTCCACAATTATCCTCTATATACGTCTTATGATGTCTAGGCTATGATGATTTCTCATATCAATTGTAGTGCTTCGTATAGTCATGAGGTTTTTATCGTTCCATATCGTATTAAAGGTTCATTAATCTTGATAAAATGTTAATCTTTGTTATACGCCTTGCGGGTTCACGTATTATTCTTTTGAGGTTATAAGAAATGATTTAATTGCATAGTTTGCTCATAATATCCTGCTCGTGCATAGATCATTTATATCATATGCACCGAGTCTCGTCCGGGTAATTTTCGCAGAGTTTCTGCATATGTCACCGAGTCCCTCACTGGAAGGGCCGGGGTATTGTATTTATATATATGATTGGTGATGAAGGATGGTTCTGATGATGATGAATGACGGAGATGATGTGATGATATCTTGCGGAGCCCGTTACTATGGGAAGCTGGTCCCCTTTATTTAGAGATATGCATGATTTTCACTAAAGGGTACATTGTAGCGATATTTTGTTTCGCCTTGCCATATTCCCGTATCATGTCTTTACCGTATGCTTAATACATACTATACATTGTCCGTACTGACCCTCCTTCCTTTTCCATCGGGGTGCTACGTACACACTTCCCGCAGGTGTAGACGCACAGTTTTTGGTGTCCCCCCGCCTAGGATCTCTACTCGTTTGAATTATGAGCAGTCCCTTATATATACAACATGACGTGGGGTTGGCTTGATTTGATTAATTCAATATTGTCTTAGTTTTCAGTTTTGTGTATACTTAGAGCATTTGTATGTGGGATGTACAAACGGGCACTAGTCACTGCCCATCGGTTGGTCCGTGACAATAGTGGTATCAAGGCGGGTTCCTTCTCCTCGTAAGTGTCTACAGACCCGTGTCTAGTAGAGTCTTTGTTTTATCGGTGTGTTGTGCACCACATCTATAATGAGGAACTACATACATTTAGTATGTCATCCTTTCTCTTATTCTAGATTCGTGCGATAGAGCTATTACAAGATGACCCGTCTTTAATATAACGAATCTGTGTGTTTTCCAGTCTATGCCTCCAAAGAAAGCGTCAGCCGTCCCAGAATGGAAATCGTAGGCAAAGGTACTAGTAAGCACCCGAGAAGAGTTATCTAGGGCCCGTGCCCCAGTCTATTCCTAGTATTATGCCCAGTCGGAGAGGCTCTGGCTACACACCAACCGCACCCCACAACACCCCACTACCCCGCCAGATAGCTTATATCGCAGAAGCTCATTCGGGTACACACCATCCCCCCGAGCCCCAGCAACCTGAACCTCCAACTCATCAGTCATGGGCTGATGATAGGTCCATCAGAGATGCGGTTCAGTTGCTGACTAGATTCAGGCTCGAAGGGGATGGAACTAAGGAGTTAGTTATGCGGAAGGAAAGATTGATAGCTTAGGGTCATGAATATGAAGATTAATCCTACAGAGTTATTTGGTTCAATGCCCTAGGATGATCGCAAAGAGTTTATACGTAGATTGCACGCGTACATTGCGGATAATGGAAGGCTCGGAGACAGAGTCTGTGAGTCTACGTATCATTTGCGGGGATTATAGCTATTAATTGGTATGAGTCTGGGAGTGATCTAGGGGTGGGTGAGGGTGCCTCTCCATCGGTATGGGTTAATTTATGGAGGCTTACAGGGGACATTCCTTCCTCAGAGATGAGGCGAGCTAGGTCGATAGATTCCTTTCCCCCCTTGCGTTTTTGAAGAGAAATGGCAGGAGCGTTCGAGAGTATAGCTCGAGATTTGATTCATATGGTTAGCATTGCTCCTACTATGTAGATGGATATGGCAGACAGGGGTACATCGGGCTGTGATGGGATTGGATCGTTATCTGATGAGGTTGTATGGCAATGACTTTTCAGCAGGTATGGACATGCTCGAGTGCAGGCATATGATAGGTAGGGTAGGGTGAGGATCGACAACGGGGGGGACGTTCAACCAGATAGCGATTATAATAGGGCAGCATCAAACGGGCTTGATTAGCAGGTTATCCTAACGAGTTTCGAAGCGGGCGCAGTTTCAGCCAGATCTTAGATTTTCCTTCCCCAGCAAGCACAGAGTGCACCGCACGTTTCATGGGTAGGGGGCTGATCGTATAGGGTATGAGGAGATGGTTGAGAGCTTCCTAGTGGTGTCAGGGGTTCACAGATGGGCAGGGTTTGAGCCAGTCTGAGGCCACCTTTTGCCTCCCGGTGATCGTGTGGTAGGTCCCATCTGGGGACTGTTGTGTGGGCTACAGGTTGCGGTTTTCCTTGCAGCCGTCAAGGGCCATATATGAGGGGAGAGTGACACCTTAGAGGTTAGTGCAGGTGTGTATGGCACAGCCTACTGGTTCCGTTGCTGGTTTCATCTTCTTATGGGGCTATGATCCCTACGGGGTTAGGGTCTTCAGGCGCCAATAGGCCGTGGTACGAGAACGTGGTGGAGCTTCCTGTTCTAGCGCCATCGAAACCGTATATATGTTTGACTTAATAGGCAGGTAGGAGGATGGCGTCACCTAATGTGATCACAGGTAATTATATATTTCTCCCAAGTGTGTATGCATTGATTATACCCAGGTTCCACCTATCATTATATTCCCTTGTTGCTAGTAGGCGATCTAATAGAGTCTTAGTTGATTTAAAAACCATTGAGGTAGCTACACCTTGTAGGAGATTTGTCAAAGATTACACCAGTAGAATATACGAATTGTTAAGTAGTTATATATAGTCGTCGCACCGTAGCATTCTCAATAGCGTTAAATATGATTGAGTTTGATATTATCATGGGCATGGATTGGTTGGCTGCTCTTGTTATGCTAATGTTGATTGCCAGAGGAAGGAAAGATCAGTTTGATTTCCATTTCCAGGGGACCACCGATTATAGAGTGAAAGGGACTACAGTATCGCCAAAAGGTAAGTTCATTTCATAACTTAAATTCGGGAGTGGTTAGAAAAGGCTATATTTACCATCTGATTCGGGTGCATGACAAAAGGCAGACGGCACCGGGACTCTTGAATCAGGTCCCGGGTAGGTAAGAATTCCCCGATGGTTCCTCGAGGAACTTCCAGGACTTCCTCCAGAACGAGCGATAGAGTTTACTATAGATGTACTGTTAGATACCCATACTATATCTATTACCTCCTTATAGAATGGACCTGTTGAGTTGAAAGGAAATTGAAAGAGCACATGAGGGATGTGCTAGAAAAGAGCTTCCATCAGACCTAGTACGTCACCTGGGGGGAACCATAGTTTGTTGAGAAGAAGGATGGGTCGGCGGATTTGTATTCATATAGCCAGCTGAAGAACAGTAGTAACATAAAGAAACATGTACAACTCACAAGGATTGACGATATATTTGACCAGTTGCAGGGTGCAAAGTGTTTTCAAAGCTAGACTTTGCGGTCAAGTTTCCTCAGGTGCGGGGGGATGTAGGCAGATATTCACAAAGACGACATTCTGGACCGATAAGGGCATTATGAGTTTAGAGTGTGTCTTTTAGGCTGACTAATTCTCACTCCACCGGTGTGTATGGATTAATGAATCGAGTATTTAAACCATTCCTTGATATTTTGATTATTGTATTTATAGACGATATTCTGGTATATTCACGTTCAGAAGAGGAGCAGCAGACCATTTAAGACGATACTTTTTTTGCCTTTAATGAATGGGAGTCTATGGAAACTTCGTGACGGGCAAGAGAAGGAATGGACGTCGCAGGGCCACCACGGGCCAAGTCACAGGCCTGCGTGACTTTGACTGGCGTTCGGATTTGTTAAATATGTTAAGGGGCGTTTTGACGATTCCTGCTTATTAAATTATTAAGTGAGTGGTTTAATGTTTATAATTAATTACTTGGGGTTACAAGGGAGACCTTGAAACAAGAGTGGGTATTTACATCTTTTATACTTAATTATATGATTATTAGGGTAAGAAAAATAAAAGGGTTTTGAATAAGAAAAAATAGAAAATAGAAACAGAAGATGGAAGAGGGAGAAACGAACGAATGAAAGAGAAGAACGAAGAGGAAAGCAAAGAAGACTTTGAAGATAGCTTGCTTGATCACGAATTCTTCGGTGGAGGTAGGTTATGGTTTATGCTATTGTAGTAAAACTCTTAATAGCGAATGATATGTATTGGGTAGTATTGTAAACCCTGCTATATGCTTAATGGTATGCTTGTATGAAGGTGATTACATAATTGTGATTTAAAACACGCTATGAAGATATTGAATCCTAATCTTGACAAAACCCTATAAATGCCTGTGGGTAATGAGATTGATGAGCCTTGGTTAGAAAAGAAGGGCTTGCTGACTAAATGATCGCCTTAATGAGTTTTAAGTATTCCATTATATTTGTTATGATTTATGGTTGATACGTTGGGAATTGGATGCTTGGTTCGCTCACATAGTAGGTACGTGTGGGTGCCAGTAGCGGCCCGTTTTGGGTGGTGACAACTTTATTAGAGAATTAGGGTTCGTGGTCTCACACAAAGAACGAGTCTAGTAGTAGTTCTTAAGGAACGGTAGGGGACGGCCTTGACTTTTCTTTGAGAGGCTATAGGACTTTAGGGGGGAAATTCCCTTCTTTCTTTCTTTCGTGAATTCTTGGATCAAGTGGTATTCAAGGTGATACAAAGTGGTATCTACAATCTTCACTCTATTCGCGATGGTAGAACCTAGAGCAAACACTGTGCCAACACGCAGGCAACCGGCAAGAGAAGATGCGTCTGAGCCAAGACCACTGAAGGCTGTAGCTCGTAGAAGAGGATTAGTGACAAGAGCCGTGGAAGAGGTCATTGGAGGAGTCCTCTAGAGGGAAGGAGGACAAGAACTAGACCATATGGTACTAGGGCGGCGATGACTCCTCCAAGACTGAGGAAGTGGTAAGAGAGGGTGAGGAAGGGGAGAATGAACAGTACAGAAGGAGGGATTGCCCACCCCAACCTACCCAGAGATGCTCAAGTCAGGGTTCTTGCTTTATCTTCAGCGGGTATGATCGGGCAGACACCTCGTGTTTCTGACCCAGCACCTAGTTCCTGGAGAGAACATGCAGCTACTATGGCTCCCCGCATGGAGCCTCATTTGGAATAGTACACGTTTCACTCGTTTGATACAGGGCATATAATGACAGCGAATCAGATGACTGTCAGTAAGTTCCTTGAAATTGAATAAACCTCCAGTCTTCAAGGGTTGTGATTCTAAGATTGCCTATGATGTTATAGTTGATTTTCAGAATTAATACATAAATGGCCCATAGTGGAACGAATTTGCGTTGAGTTTGTGAATTATCAGTTTCAAGGGAACGCCAAAATGTGGGGTGGCGGTAATGTTGAGTTTCAACCAACAGCGGAACCACCTATGACTGGGAGTTATTCCTCTAACTTGTTTATGGAGAAGTATATTCCCCGGAATTTGAGGGATAGGAAAAGAGATGACGTTTCTGGAGACTAGAGCACGGTAGGTGTACCGACCTGTTAGTCGTTTTGACAGCAGATTTTTTTATTTCTGGAAAATAGGCTTGAGGCGACGGACCCCACGACGGACCGTCATGGGCGACGGACCGTGCGGGTCTCGTTTCAACACCTTGGAAAAATATGAAATTGGGTACTGAAAATGACTATCTGACGTCACGAGAAATGACAGGACGGACCGTCACATGCGTGCCGGGACCGTCACAGCTTTTTACTTCTATGGTGGAAATTGAGTCTCTGACGGTGCGGACGACCTGGCAGGAACGGCCAGTCGCAAGGCACGACGGGCCGTCGCAGGTGCGCAAATCCCAGTCTGGGTCGGATTCTTATATGTTTTAAGGGACGTTTTGGACTATTCCTGCTGAATTATAAAAGTTAGAGGGTTGTAATGTAAAAGTAATAATGGGGGTTAAAAAGAGGTAACCTTAAGTTAATTAGTGGGTTATTATGACATCTTTTACACTAATATATTTTAATTAGGTAAAAGAAAGAGGGTTGGAATAAGAAAAATAAAAAAGAACCAAAAGATAGACAGAAAAGAAGAAGAGAAGGAGTAGAGGAGAGAGATGAGAAGAAGAGGATAGCAAGGATTTTGAGAAGCATAGCCTTGGTGATTGCCAATTCGCGGTGGAGGTAGGTTATGTTTTTACACTATTCGTAGTAAAATCTTAATAGCGAATGGTATGGGTGGGTAGGATTATCGAGTTTCTTTATGCTTAATTGTGTGTATGCCTGATGTGATTTTATATATATGATTGTGATGAAAACAAGCATGATAAAGCTATTGAATCCCAAATCTTGATAAAAACCTAAGCTCTTGTGAATGATGATGCCTAGATATAAAAGAAGGCTTGATGAACTACAGTGATGAGGATGATGAGCCTTGGTATACCAAAGAAGGCTGAGAATTATTAATAGAACGAGATTAGGGGACGGGAGTGTCACGTACCGACACATAGAATTGTGGGACGGGCTTGTCCCGAATCCAACCACGTAGATGTAGTGGGATCGGAGTGTCACCGTACTGACACATAGAATTGTGGGCGGTGGTCACGAACGACCGTAGATGTAGGGGATCGGAACGTACCGACACAAGACTCTAGGTGGGAACGGTGTCACAAACCGACACGTAGATGTAGGGCTCAGAGTGTCACGTACCGACACATTGGGATGAATTAGGGGATGGAAGTGTCAGTTCCGACAAATAGTGTAGGAGGATCGAGTGTACGTACCGAAACAAGAAGGAATAAAGATAAGGAATATTGAAAGATGCAATATATCAATCTAAAGAAACATGTATCCCAAACGAGTATGGTATGGAGGCGTGAGTCTCATAGATATGATCGGTGATATTATAAATGATGTTTTTACTGTTCTATCACAGGTTAAGCATATTGTGATTTTATGCTATTATCTGAGACCTATATGCTTTCTATTTTGCGTTGGCCGATGATACCCACTCCAGTACTTGTGTTGTACTGAACCCCACTACTTTTATGTGTGCCCTTTTTGTTATTGTGGTGGGTAAGCAGCAAATCGTGCCGCTCATCTTCGGACTAACAGGTAATTCTAGCCATGTCTTCGTCACACGGATCTTCAGGGTGGTGAGCTAATGCTTATAGCTTGGGACTGGATCTCCGTCCTCATGTTGATGCATGAAGTTTCGGAATTAGAGTAGCTTTTTATGTGTTTTAAAAAGGGGGGCCTTTTTTTTAGAATACTCGTAGTGTAGTAATTTGATGCCTAGTGTTTTTGTGATGATGACTTCAGATTTTGGGGAAACAAGAGATGTTGAATTTTAAAAGTATTGATTGTCTTTTATTAATTGAGTTTAAGTCCTTCCGCATTACTTTCTTATTGATATTTACATTGAAATGTTTAAGTTAGTTGTTGTTCGCTCACATAGGCGGGTAAGTGTGGGTGCCAGTCGCGTCTCGGTTTTGTGTCGTGACAGTAGGATGTAAGTTACTGCATTGAGGCTAAGTGTTCAAGCATTATAAAGGTATGCCACCAACTATGTTTCAGTCACAAGAGCGGGTTATCAGTTTGTTTTGTAAGGGGTTGAGGTCAGCTTGCCAATTTTCAGCCTTACAGGTAGCGGCTACGGCAAAATCTTTCAAGAAGTGGTAGACTTCGTGATAGAGGTTGAAAGGAGTGAAGCCAGTGATGAACGGAACCATGCATCAAAAATTAAAAGGTTTCGAAAAGGGAGGTGAGTTTAATGGTTTCTTACTCTACGCGGACAGGGTTCAGGGGTATCAGTCCGACCAATTCAGTTTCACTACAGACTGTAGTTGGGGGTCAACTCAGGATCGGTCAACATTTCTCTAAGGTTGGAGGGTTTTCCCAAACCTTCGTAATTCTCACAGAGACCTATGCTAGACCCCAAGAGAATGTTATGGATGTGGGGAGACTGACATATTATTAAGAGGAATGTCCAAATAGAGAGTATAGACCCCATAGCTAGGGGTAGAGGTGGTCATGGTTAGAGGCCGTTATTCGGAGGACGTGGGGCGAGGTAATGGTGGTCACCAAAACGGGCCGGGGGGGTGGGTGGGGGGGACGGAAGAAAAAACTGGAGCGACTACAACACCACATTGTATTAGGGGCAATAGGCAGACAGCGTGATAGGGCCCTTTGTTCGGCTTTCCCTGGGCGGTCTGAAGCGGAGGAGCATCAGATTCTGTTAGCACAGGTTAATCTTTTTGGTTGTCTGATTGCATGGCTTCTGAGTATTTGATCCTGCTCCAATTTCTATGTATCTTCTCATTTGATAATGGTATAATTTACAGTGTGAATTGCTTGACATGCCGTATTCGTGTTTCTTATCGGGGGTGAGAGTCTTATGATATTGGAAAAGGCTATGTAGGGTCTTTTTTTCTGGTGACTTTTGTGGGGAGGAAATACTCATGTGACTTGGTTATTTAGAAAATGGTGATTTGATGTTTTGTAATTCTGGGTAGACTGGTGTTTTTTTTTGTTTTTTTTTTTTTTTTTGGTCCAAATTTTGCAATCTGAATTGTAATGCTAAACTTTAGGTCACATTGGCAGCCTGGGACAAAATCCTTGTATGGAGGGTAACATACAACTTCCACTACAGTCAGATCATCTCCTTTATTCGTGCTAAGAAAATGGTTAGTTAAAGGGTGTTTACAGCACACCTCTACTTAGGCCACCACCTCAGGGATGATACTACCCAAGTACCTTCGATGAGTCGGTTTCGGTAGTTGTGAGTTTCTGGATGGTCACTGCAGAACTTCCTTGTATGCACCGGACAGGGATATGGGACTTTTGCGTGATTTGGACAGAGCGGGGTGACTCGTCCCATTCCAAACCCCCTTATAGGAATGAATCCAGCCAGAGTTAAGGGAGTTAAAAGCCCAAAAACCTTCAAGAATTGTATAGGAAAGTCTTTATAGACCGAGTGCATCCCCCCCCTTGGGGTGTCTGTTTTTGTTTGTGAAGAGAAGTGGGATTCTTCGGATGTGGCAGAGATTAGCGGCACAACTAATAAAGTAACTGTAAGAACAGGTACCCTTCTCGTATTGATGATTGTTGATCAGTTACACGGTTGCTTGTGCCTTCTCTAAATTGACTGAGGTATGGTTCATCATCAACATTGAAAAATACGGGCAGCAGATGTGTCAAAGACTACTTTCGAACAGGTATGGGCATTATGAATCTCTGGTACTGTCCTTTTGGACTACCGAATGCCCCTGCTGTTCATGAGATGATGAACGGAGGATATTTAAGCCATATCTGGAAGATCCTTGTGATCGAATTTATTGATGATATATTTGTGATGATACTCAAAGAGTAAGAAGAACATGAGGAGGCATTGGAGAATTGTGTTGGAAATGTTGAGGGAGAAGAAAAAGCTTTTGCCAAATTCTACAAGGGAGTTTTGGCTAGATTCAGTGTCTTTCTGGTTTTTTTTTTTAGGGCAAGTGGTTTCTAAGGATGGGGTGATGGTGGATCCTTCTAAAGATTGAAACAGTGAATAAATTGGGAATAAGACATACTAATGTGTCGGACATAAGGTCTTGTTGGGTTAGCCATCTACTTACCGTCGAATTGTTCAAGAGATTTCTCTATCGCTTTCCCAATTGACGAACTTGAATCTAAGCAGGAATGTTCCATTTGTATGGTCGGATGAATGTGAGGAAAGCTGTCAGGAATCTCAAGACCGTGCTGACTACCGCACCTATCCTTGCCTTTGCCAGAGTAGAGGGTAAGTACTTCGCATTTTGTGTATTGGGATGACTCTATTCTTGTTTGGGTGCAGTTGCTAATGCAAGAGAAACGTAATTGCTTATGCTTCGAGGCAATTAATTAAAGGGCATAAACGTAATTATCCGACCCCGAGTTGGGTGGCTGCGGTAGTGTTTGCATTAACGCAATGGAGACACTATCTATATGGGGTTAATGTGAAGTATATACAGATCATCGTAGCCTACAGTATGTCTTACTCAGAAAGATTTGAATTGTGAGCAGAGGAGGATGGATGGAACTACTGAGGGGGACTACGATATTAACCTATCTTGTAGCACCCAGGAAAAGCTAATGTTGTGGCAGACGCCTTAGTAGACAACGCAGGGGGAGCGGGTAGTTTAGCTCACTTGCAAGCCTCTAGACGCCCATTGTTAGAGAGGTTTCAGACTTGGCTAATGACCTTATGATGGTTGGAAGTAAATTGAGAAGGGGGGATTTTGGCAGTGTGGGAGTCAGAATCTTCCTTTCTGACAAAATTAAGGGAAAGCAGTTTGCTGATGAGAAAACTGATTCGGATTCCGACGATAAGGTGTTGCGAGAAGAGGACAATAAAGAAGCAAGAATGAATGAGAAGGAAGGTGTTTTGAGAATTAAGGGAAGGGTATGTGTGCCCCGTGTGACTGATTGCGCCACACAATTCTTCAGAGTCATATTTCGGATATTATATACATCCTAGGGCCACCAAGATGTACAGTGACTAAAGGCAACACTTTGGTGAGTAGAAATGCAAGCGCGACATTGTTGATTGGTTGCCAAATGTCCAAAAATTGTCAGCAGTAGTAAATATGAACACCAGAGGCCGGAGGAACACTTCAGAAAAAAAAGAATTGCCATTCCTGAATGGAAGTGGGAGAGAATTGCAAATGGACTTCGTGGTTGTATTCAGAGAATGCCCATTCTATTTGGGTAATTGTGGACAGATTAAATAAGTAGCTTCATTTCATTCCGGTTTAGGATGACTACAATGCAGAAGAAGTTAGCAAGACTCTACATCGCAAAAAATATTGTTCAGGTTGCATGGAGTTCCACTTTTCATCATATCAGAGAGAGTTACGCATTTTACTTCTATGTTTGGAGAACATTGAATGCTGAATTAGGTACTATGTTGACCTTAGATGCATTCAACCCTCAGACCGTAGGGCAGTTGAGACGAACAATTTGGTCGTTGGAAGATACTTAGTGCATGTGGGATAGATTTGATTGGTCATTGGGATAACTTCTTACCCGTAAGCAGCGTTTTCATACAATAATAGCTATCCTCAAGTATTGATATGGCTCCTCGAAGATTGTAGGGAGGAGATGTAGGTAGCCCATTGGTGGGTTTGCCTGCATTCGGGGTTAGACCTTGGGTACTGACCTTTTGAGGGAATCATTGGAGAAAGTTGAAGTCATTCACGAAAGGCTTTGAGCGGCGCCAAAGAAGGCAAATGGATATGCAGAGTCGGAAAGGTATGGACATTGGAGTCATGGGGGTGAAAAAAAGCTTTTGCTGAAGTTTCACCCATGAAGGGTTGTTGTGTGGTGATGAGGTTTGGTAAAAAGAGGTAAGTTAAGCCCGAGGTATATTGGACCACTTGAAGTACTTAAGCGAGTAGGGGAGGTGGCTTATGAATTAGCCTTACTCCAGGACTGTCAGGATGGGAGTGGCATCAGGTATTTCAATTGTCTATGCTGAAAAGATTTACCATAGGTATGAAAACTACATCATCGTAGGGATTCAGTTCTGCTTGATTAAAATTTGACTTATAGTTAAGAGGAGAATGTTGCCATTCTAGATTAGAGAAATTCGCAAGTTGAGAGCAAGGAAAGTGCCATCCATTCAAAGTTCAATCGGAAGAATGACCCAGGTGAAGAGTCCACTTGGGAGAAGGAGGCTGGAAATGAAAGAAAGAAAGATCCCACACTGTTACAGATTTCAGGGAACCTTTTTGCCCTTGTTTTTCATTCTTATGATCGTTTCGAGGACGAACGATGGGTAAATGGGATCTATTGTAACGACCTCTGTGTAGTAGTTTGAGCGCAGATTTATTCTGGAACAACACTGGTTGAGTCGACGATCCCCTGGAAGGACCAGTCATAGGGTACGACGGACAATCGAGATGGTCCCGTTCCAAAACCCTTAGAATTAGAAATTTGGTACTGAGATCGACTTTTTCTGAAAGTCAAGACGGGGGGGGTGGCAGGCCGGACCCGTATCAAGGCATAATGGCGTCACAGGGACTATAATGAATTGGAAGTCTCTGAAATTCGTTGACGATACCGGACTAGCAGCAGAACGGCAGTCGCAGGCACGACGGAGCTCACACGCTGCGTGACCCGACAGGTTGGATTTCTAATTAAGATTTTACGGGGCGTTTTTGGACTCTTCCTTCTTATAATATAAAGTGAGTGGGTAATGTTTAAATTTAAGTATCGGGGTTTAAAAGGGAGAACCTTGAAACAAGAGTGGGGTATTTATCATCTTTTTATAACTTAATTTATATGATTTTATTAGGGTAGTAGAAGAAAAGGGTTTTGAATAAGAAAAATAGAAGAACACAGAGAGAGAGAGGGAGAAAGAGAGAAAACGACAAGAAGAAAGAGAAGAACGAGAGGAAGAGGAAAGCAAAGACTTTGAAGATTAGCTTGCTTGATCAACGAATTCTTCGGGGGAGGTAGGTTATGTTGTACTATTCGTAAAAGTAAAACTCTTCATAGCGAATGATATGTATTGGGTCGTATTGTAAACCCTGCCTCATATGCTTAATTGTATGCTTGTATGAAATGTGATACCTAATTGTGATAAAACAAGCATTCTGAAAGCTATGAATCCTTAAATCTTGAAAAACCCCTAATCGCCTGTTAATCAGATTGATGTGCCTTGGTATAAAAGAAGGATTGCTGAACTAAGTGATGTGAGTAGTGGAACGGGTTGTCACGAACGACACGTAGAATTGGGGATTCGGGTTTGTCACGAACCAACACGTAGAATTAGGGGATAGTGTGTTACAAACCGAACGCAAAATTAGGGGATCGGGGTCAGAACGACACGTTAGAAATTAGAAGTAGGGGATCGGGTGTCACGCAACCGAACACGTAGAATTAGGGATCGGGTTGTCACAAACCGACACGTAGAGATGGAGAGACGGAGTGTCACGTACCGACACGAGAGAAAAAAAGCATAATGAATCTTGAAAGATGTTGATATACCAATTAATGAACCTAATGGTCCAAATGGGTATGCATTGAGGCTGATCCTCATGGGTGAAATGGCGGTACTTATTAGATTATAGAATGTTGTTGTACACGTTGAGTGTTGTTGAGTTGATTTGTGATATTATTTGATATATACTGTTTTTTATTTTGAGTTCGGCAGTGATAACCGACTCAGGAATTGTGTTTTGTATTGACCCCTACTTGTATGTCTTCTGTCATTTGGAGTTGCCAGCAAACGTTTGCCATCGTCTTCAAACTCAGCTTGCAACTTAGCCAGGTCTGCATCAAGCTAGATTTCAGGGTGAGCTATTGCTTCTAGCTTGGACTGGATCTTCCCCGTCATGTCTGATGCCTTGAGCGATTCCGGCATGGACTAGCTTTACTTATTTTAGGTTTCTTAGATACTCTTAGATTAGTAATTTGAGGATAGATGTTCTTGTGTGATGACGTCCAGGGTTTGGGAAATAATAGTATTGAAGTTTTTATAAGATTTAACGATTTTCATAATGAGTTTATGTTCCGCATTTTTATATTTTTGTTATTTATGGTTTAAACGTTGGGACATTGGAGTGGTTTGGTTTCACTCACTATGTTAGGATAAGTGGCGGTGCAGGTAGCGGCCCGTTTTGGGTCGTGACAAAAGAATTATTTATTTGGTTGAATATAGTGTTTGAATTAAGTTAAAACTAAACTAATAGACTTAGAAAATTGTTATATTCTTTAAATAGGTTAATGTGATTTAGTTGGTGAATATATTGTTGGAATAAAGTTAAAACTAAACTAATTAGACTTGGAAAGTTGTTAAATTCTTTAAATAAGTAAATGTGATTTAGTTGGTGAAAATAGCATTTGAATTAAGTTAAAACTAAACTAATTAGACATAGAAAGTTGTGTAAATTCTTTAAATAAGTTGAATTTATGTATTTGGTGAATATAGTGTTGGAACTAAGTTAAAATTAAACAAATTAGACTTAGAAATATGTTAAGTTATTTAAATAAGTTAATGTGATTTAGTTGTGAATTAGGGTGAGAATAATGTTAAAAAACAAACATAATTACCACTCGGAGAGATGTTATCTTATATCAAGATAAGTTAATGTTATTAGTTGGTGGAATTAGTGTTGAGAATAAGTTTAAACTAAAACTAATTGGACTTGGAAAGTTGTTAAATCTGTAAATATTATATGATTTATTTGGTGAATATAGGGATTGACGTGAAGTTAGAACAAAACTAAATACACTTAGAAGTTTTTAAGTCACTTAAATAAAGTAATGTGATTTTTAATTGGTGAGTTTAGTATTTTAATTAAGTAAAAAATTAAAATAAGACACTTTAGAAAGATGTTAAATTCTTCAAATAAGGTATTGTGATTTAGTTGGTGAAATAAGTTGGAATTAAGTTAAAACACTAAACTAATGTATAACTTAGAAAAGGTGAAGTTCTGAAGAAGTGAATGTGATTAGTCGTTGAAATCTAGTGTTTGGAATTAGTTAAAAGCTAAAAACTAATAGACTTGGAAAGTTTTTAATTTCTTTAAATAAGTAAGGATGAGTAGTTGTGAATATAGGGTTGCAATTAATATAAAACTATAATACTAATATACTCGGAAATTTTTTTAAATTCTTTAAAAAGTTACTGCGATGTATTGGTGATCTATGTCACAACCCAAAACGGGTCGTGAATGGCACCCACAACTTACTAAGCAAGAAATACAGTTTCGAAACTATAAATAATAAAATATTGCGGAAGCTCCAAAAAAGATACTAAGCAACCAATTTACAAAGTTTCTAAAGTTAATACTTATCATCCCAAATATCTGATTAGTCATCACATCAAGGACATCTAATCTCAAATACTAATTTCTAGAATATCGAATACACTAAAATAAAGAAATAAATGGTATGTGTCCAGAAAGGATTATAGGAACATTCATGTCGTGACATAGGAGAAGAGAAATCCAACACGAGTTGAATGGAAGTCACTATAACTTGATATGCGGGGGCTGGATAAGAGCTGAGGGAATCAGAAGTCATAGGTAAACTCGAGGCATTTCAAAAAGGAAAACAAAGAAGAAAAAACAAGTAGGACTCAGTACTAGGCAACATACCGTAACTGAATAGTAAGTATCATCGGTCAAACCAAATATAACTAATATAAAAAAAGAATAATAGTAGACTCAACTATAGACACTTAACATGTGATAAGCAAAACAAACAACATGAAACAAGGCAATAACAAACAAAGTAAGTACGTATTAAGTCAACGGTTATCAAGATCACATGAGGACTCATGCCTCCACAAAACCAAACCATTTGGGAGTTAGTTCTTGGAGATTGAATATCTCCATTAATTCAACATATTGTTCCTTCATATTATCGGTCGGAACGTGACACTCGATAAAAAAAAATACGTATCGGAACGGACACTCCGGTCAAGAATACCGTGTCGGAACGTGACACTCCGATCCAAAAAAATAAGTGTCGGAAAGTGACCGCGATTCAAAGAATACCCGTGTCAGAACGGGGACACTCCGATCCATTATACTATTAATTTATCCTTTATATCACCGCTTTTCAATTCTAGTTATATTATTTTCATCAAGGCCTTCTTTCTTCCAAAGCATCACTTCGATAGATAGGATTTATAGAATATAATTACATGGTCCAGAATTTCAGACCAATCACCCCCACAACACACAACCAAATCACACAATCACCGTTAAGTTACATAGAAGCACTTCCATATCATTCAGGACATATTTCAATCAATATTAAGTTAAATCAAATTAGCATAAACCAACCTTACCTCCAAAGAAGAATGAAGTCAAGTAACTACTTCTCCAATGCCATTTCCTTTCCTTACTTGCCTCGAACCTTTCCAATCTATAAAGGATATCATATGCCACAATTGTAAGTTAACGAGTCTATAACACTAAGATTATTCTATATTAGCCTAGACCCAAAAACTAACTAATTATAAAATCAAAATTCCTAAAGTTCAAAACTAAGGGTGAGGGTCTTAGTTCCTCCAATAGCATAACAGTAGTGAATTTAAGTAACTCGATACACCTCCTATATTTAATTACCTAACTCAATATTTTAAAAACTTGGCCTCATAACACGATAGATAACTTATGGAAAGAATTGGAATTAAGGGTACATCGTATGTACAGTAACTCTAACAGGGAATTCATCGTTATGCACGTGTCATTCTCCCCCTTCCTCACCCTCTCTTACTATTTCCCGTCGGTGGAGGAGTCACCGCCTTAGTAATAGAGGCAGGTGCTTGTCTCTTCCCTCTAGAGGACGTCTCCCGCGACCTCATACCAAGGCCTCTTGCCCACGAATCCTATTAGAGCTACAGCCCCCAGCGCGTGGCTGGCTCAGAGGTAATTGTCTAACGGTGTGGGTTGCCGCAATGGCTGCTCTATTCTAACCATCTGCGAAATAGACGTGAAGTGTTGATACCAATTGATATCACTATATACCAATTGGATCTAAGTAATAGCACGAAAGAAAGATGAATGGGAATTTTTTTCCCTAAAGTCCTATAGCCTCTTCAAAGAAAGTAAAGGTGTCCCCCTACAGTTCTACATGACTCTACTTAGAATCGTTCGTGTGATAAGGACCAAGAACCGATGCTCTTGTATACAAGTTTGTCCGAACCAAAACGACGCCGGGAGTGGCACCAATATTTACTCCCTATGTGAGCCGAACCAACCAATCTAATCCCAACACATTTCAACAATAATTAAACCGAAATAATGCGGAAAGACTTAAACTCATTAACGAAATCAAATTAAATACAAAAACTTCTAAAGTTTATCAATTTATACCCCAAAACCTGGTGTTCCATAATCACAAGGACATCTATCCTCAATTACTATCTAAGAGTATATAAGAAACTATAATAAGTAAAAGAGAGTGAGTTTCAATTGTCCGAACTCAAGAAATCAAGACGCGAGGAAAGACATCCAGTCCGAGCTAGGAAACAATAGCTCACACTGACAATCCGATTATGGTGAAGGTCTTGCTAGGAAATGTTGTTGAGTCGCAGGCGATGTCCGTTTGCTGCACCTCCACCAAAAACAAAGGAAAGAACCTACAAGTAGGGGTCGGTCAGTACAAAACAGAAGTATTCAGTAGGTGATCATCGGCAAACTCAAATAGAAAGCAATATTATCAGATAATAACATAAATCAACTACCATACTCAACAGTATAACAACAACAAGTACCATAAACTATGGCCACAACCAAGCACAACTATGAGGATCATGCCTCCCCACATACTAATTTGAGAAACAGTTGCTTTAAATCTAGTATATGAAACATGCTGAAAGATTCATTTCTTTTTTACGATCCTGGTGTGGACACGTGGACACTCCGATCCTCTACTATCCTTGGTGTCGGAAAGTGACCTACCGATCAATGACTATAATCCCTGGTGTCGGAATGTAATGTGACACCCGATCCATACTACTATCCTGGTGTCGAGAAAAGTGCAAACCGATCCACCTAACTATCCTGGTGTCGGAACGTGAAACCACCGATCCACTACTACTTATCCTGGTGTCGGAAGAGGAAACCCGATCCAATAACCTATTCTTTTAGTCATCAAGGCCTCTTTATACCAAGCAGCACATAACAAAGAGGTTAGGTTTAAGCTTCACAACTCATCCTTCCAACCCATTACGAACATAATCACATATTGCAAGCATACAATTTAAGCATATAGACGACTTTACAATACTTAAACAAATAAATAGCATTCGCTATGAAGAGTTTAATATGAAATAGCATAAACCCATAACTACCTCCACCGAAGAATCGTGATCAAGCAAGTATCTCCCAAGCTTTTGCTTTCTCTTCGTTCTTCTCTCTCTCTCGCGCGGTCTAATTTCCTTCTTCCAACTCTTTTTCTTTTTACCTAATTATCAATAATTAGTATAAAACATGATAAAAGTAAACCAACTACTTATGTCAAGGTTATACTCCTTTAACCCCCAAGTAATTAAAATTATTAAAACTTACACCACAAACTCATAAATAATAAGCATGAATAGTCCAAACTCCCTTAAAAACCTAAGCAGAAATCAGAATCAGTAGAGGTTACGACACATGTTGACGCACCGTCTTACTGCGATGGTCCGTCTGCACGTCTGTCACAAAGTGGCAAAGACTCAAATTCAGTAAAAAGGTCTTGACGGTCAGTAGTGGCTAAGAAGGTCCGTAATGCGGCCGTCGGTAAAGTTTAGAGAGTGATCCCAGTAAACAGAGTTTCAGAAGTTTTATGTTTTGGAATGAAACCCCTCGACGGTCTATCGTGATCAATAACGATCCGTCGACGGATCCGTCGACCCAACCGTTTTATTAAAATATCTTACTGTACGAATGACTAAAACATTGGAGTTTGGACATTTAGTTAGTATCTTAGTGTTGAATTAAGGGAAAACGTGTCACGACCTGAATGGGTTTGGATGGAAACTGTCTTATCCCATCAAGAGAATTCAGCCCCCTAAAAACCAATATCTAAACAATGTGCGGAAGTAAATGGACAACTCCAACAATCAAATATCTATAAAAAAAAGTCAGAGTAATTCAATCCCCAAAACAGGTTTGTCAGTGCACAATATCTAATGTAAATATTGAAATGAAACAAAATAAAGTCGAAAATGAGTTGCTTCAAGTAAAAACAAACGTCAAATGGAGTGAGGATTAAGTTCGTGTGAGATGAAAAGCAAGCTACTACAATTCTCCAAAGAGGCTCGGAAGAAACGAGAGAGAATGGAAGGTATCACAAAATTCGGGCTGGAACAGTACAAAATTGTAGAGCAAGGCGGGTAACGCAATGGGTGACAACCCAAACACGCAGGGGGGGTACCCAAACAAGAACAACCTCTAAACACAGTTTAAGTGAAAAAAATAGCGGGTACATTCTTACAACCCTAATCTAGAAGTCCAGCTACGCCTAACAGTTATCAGTTTACAAACACACACTCAAATAACCACACCTATAGCAGTTATCATATCAATAACAACTCAATATCGACAATCCACAAGCTTCACAGAAACAAAACATCAACAAAGATCAGCAAAACACGTGTTCAAGTCTCACACATAAAGTGCAATGCCATTGATGAGTGCAATGTCAATCATGATAGTGATGTTGTCTTTCTTAACGATACACACCGTGTCTCGCATGTCCGGGACAACATGGGGGACATATCTGTCTATGCATATGTCGCGGCGCATGAAACAACCCGTCATAATTAGAAACCATTGCGGCAGCGGTCCGTCCTCGAAATATCATCCATGCGCGTGTGGGCAATACGACCCTCGAAAGATCACCTTACTATACTAAATCATGTATCAGATTACAATGCATTGCATGGGCTCAAATGAAAATGAGGAGCTAACCATTTTTGATACACAAAGGCAACTCTAACAAGGAATAAACACCAACAAATAAGCAACAAGTCCAAATTCATTTCAACATCACACCAAGAAGAGTACACGAATCATTCAGCCTAACAAGAGGTTAGAAATCCACTTGCTAACAATAATAGACACCAATAACTCGGATCTTGAGTTCTTCTCTTTTTGTTGAACTTCCAAATCAAAACATCTATTAAAACTAAGTAACCACGCATAAGATTCGAAACTAATCAACACCCAACCTCTGTAATCAAGTATTAACATTAAGCCTAGGGTTAAGTATCTAACTCCTATCAACACTAAAAACCCTAATAGTTCTTCATTTAAATAGTATACATAACATTAATTACATATCTTAATATCTCAAAACAAGAAATCATTTAATATGTAAAGAGGATTAACAAATACAACTCATTAGTGCTGTAACCGTAGACTAGAAGTAAAGAAAAATTTTGATTAACTCCACAGTGTCATATATGTCCCAATTCCATCCACTACCAATTCATTTATGGTTTCATGTTAGTGGTACCTAATAATAAATATCATATAAAATCTGCACTCTCAATCTATCTTGTTTCTCTCCCCTAAGTCATTATAAACGTGTGAATCGATATCTAAGCTTTGTAAATTTCACATAATCCAACGTAAATAATAAAAATTTCAATCTCTACTCATGCATACAATAGTAGGACATTACCTTCTTCACTGGGTTGGCGGGTGTGTGGGTGATGGAAATCCTCTTCGAGGCTATTCGTTTGTCTAATTTTTTTCGTTAATGTATTAGGTAAATAATATAACCCACTAAAATAGTTAAATAAATGTGTGATTATAATAAGTTAACCATAAATATAATGTCACTCTAGTAAATAAATATTTAAAATTTCCAAAAAATGACCTCCGGGTATGAATTTACCCCCACTAAGAATCATGTTGGTCCTCGAACATAAAGTAAAGAAAGTACCTGAAGCTCAAAAAGTGAGGATATCTGTGCCACGCATGTCAGACTCAGTCGTCCCAAGTTGCCTCTCCCACTTGTATCGGGGTGCTTCCATTAACCTTCACTAAAGAAATCTCTATTGAGTCCTAAGCTTTCGAATTGCCTGATCCAAAATAGCTACTGGCCCCATCAAATATCATAGTTTGGACCCAACTCACATAGGTTCAAGGTTAAAGCACATGAGATTCATCCGCGAACATACTCCGATCTCTGAGGAATGGAAACGGATGAGACTGCCGACAGATAGGTGGCAAGGCCAGCTATAGGCCACTCTCCCACTGGCTTCAAATCGTCAAAAGTGTCACAACGAATCTAGGCCTTAGCTTGCCTTCTTTACGAACCTCATCACACTATCATGGGTGAATCAGAGCCAAACATGATCACCCCCATAACACCACCAGGCTTTCAATCTCCGGCCGCAGAACCTCTTCTGTCGACTACCTGAGCTGTCAATGAATCTTATACTGAATCATAACGGACTGCTCATTAGCACTCAGCAATTCTGTGATCAATCAATAGCTCAATCTCCGCCGAATCAAACCCAACCATCGGAGACTACACCGTCTTCCATACAACGCTCAAATCGGGCATACTGGAACTAGAGTATAATTGTTATAATAGGAAACCGCCTCTTAACGGTAAATGTGTCCCAGCTATCACAAAAATCGATCCACACACGCTCGAAGCAATCTGCCAATACCTGACTGGTCCGCTGTTTGACCATCTATTTCAAGGGTGGAAATGTCGGTACTCTATGTCTAACTGAGTACCCAAACCAGCTAGTATCTGCTTCCTAATGCAGAAGGTTAATAGTGAAACCTCGAATCTGCAATGATAGAAAATAGGAACTCCATGTGTCGAACATCTGACTAATATATAGCTCGGTCTAACTTTTCTGCTATATTTCACTCCGAACCGGAAAATGAACGTGGGGACAGACTGGCCAGCCTATCAAACAACAGCCCAAATAGAAGTCTAACCAACCAGTGTTGGAGGACAAACCCAACAAAGAACAGTCCATCATAGTAATACGCTCCCACTTCAAGTAGGATAGGATCTTGAGGGATTACAACCCCCGGGCCGCTGGTGGTCACAACTCGACCTGCGCTGGCAAGAAAAACCTCGAAACAAGGTGAAATATCTCTATTTCATCACTACAGAACCAATAATTGACTCCGATCATGATACTCTGTGCCGCTATCGGATGATGAATACCGCGAAACAATGTGCTCTCAGAATAAATCTAATTCAATCGCATGTCTGGGCAACAAATTCTTCCTCGATCCTCAATACACCATCAAATCAAGGACAGCCTCCTTAGCTTCCCTTCAAAATACTTTGTCTCCGAATGAAACATAATTGTTTCATCATCAAATAGGGTGCATGGATTGCTCGACTCGACTAAAGAAGACGAGGCCTCAAGTAAAAAAGCCATATACCATCACTCCTTATGAAATTGCAGCGACTGAGACATGTAGTAATTTTTCTGAACATCTCTAGCCAATGGTTACTTCATAATTACTAGCGGCTGCAAGACTCCCCTATGATATAAGTCTCCTATGCAGAAGATCGTCTACCACATTGGCCTCCTAGGATGGATAACAGAATGGTCACATCAGTAGTCCTTCGCAAACTACAAGCCATCTCTCATGCCTCAAGTTCAAATCCCTCGGATTAAAAAGAATAGAAGACTACGATGGTCAGAGAAGATTCACAATGCACCCATACAATAATGACGCCATAACATAGTACAATATCACAGCCGCCAACTCCAAATCCATTAGTTAGGGTAGTGTTCTCATGGGATTTCAAATGCCTCAGAAGCATAACGCAATCACTAATCCCCTATTCTCCCCACCACACCACCCAAACGAATCCTGAAGCATTCACAATACACGTAAGTCTACACCGTCACTCAGGTAGAGCAAACAGGAGCAGAAGTCAACCAAAGTCTTAGTTTGAAAGCTCTCCTCACACTCATTCAGACCACTGAAATAACTACATAATGTCGAGTCATCTAGTCAATGGAGCTGCAATAGTAGAGAACTCTGAAGCAAAATCGTCGAAATAGCCTCCCCTTGCCAATTCCAGCAAAACTCCGAACTCAGTAGGTGAAGTATGTAGGTTCCAGACTCTAACATGCCTCAAATCTGGCCGGATCTCTCAATACCCTCCTGGACACACCACGTTGTCCCAAGAACTTCACAGAAGTTAAGCAGAACTCACATTTGAGAAGTGAACATCAATTTCTCGTTCTCTCAACCTATGAAGTAAATCCTCAGCGGGTCGGACATTGGTTGTCCCAGTCTTACGGTGTTAACCAGAGTGTCGCGATGAAAACAGTCACAAAAGCAATCACAGGATATGGTCGAAACACCCCAGTATCATAACTCCATGGAAGCCTGTGAAGGGGCATAGTCAATCCGACGGGACATCACTAGAAAAATTCATATATGCCATACCGGTGTCGAAAAAAGCTTGTCTATGGATATCTGATGCCCTAATATTCAAATGATGATCCTAGACCTCAGACTCAAATCTTAGAGAACAATGATGCTCTTGTAATGATCAAATAGGCATCAATCGCGAAGAGAGAGGATACTTATTCCAAGTACTTTGTACAACGTCTTAATCATACACATCTTGCTCATAGGTCCATAATTTTTTCTTAACAA
The DNA here is from genome assembly GCA_027704765.1 of Solanum habrochaites. NCBI lineage: Eukaryota > Viridiplantae > Streptophyta > Magnoliopsida > Solanales > Solanaceae > Solanum > Solanum habrochaites. The sequence continues at coordinate 3,806 of JAKWJA010001766.1, read as the reverse complement.
ACAATACAGGGGCACCCCAAGGGTGAAACTAGGGCGAAATAATAACAACCCGTTACTCATAAATCCTGCAACGAGATCCTTCAATTGTCTTCAACTATGGATAGGGACCATACGTATGGAGGTATAGAAATAGCTTAGTTGCCCGGCTCCAAATCAATAGCAAAATCGATTCCTATGGGAGGAAAACTTTGAAGATCAGAACGGACAAAATACATCGTGAAAAACCTGAACCAGGCGAAACAGAGTCCAGGAAGGTGGTTCAACACTAGTGAACCCGAATAAAAAGATAAGAGATACAAACACACCCTCTCTCCACACAATCTCTGAGCACGGATAAAAATAGAGAGCTGCAGGATAGAGAAACATAACCACTCTTCCACTCAACCCTCGGCACACCAGGGCATGCTAAACGTCCGTGTCTTGGCATTACAAACAAGTACAACATGTATAAGGAGAAAGCAAACCATACCCAAGAATAACATCAAGTCCACATACCCAGACATGATAAGTCTACCCAAGTGTCTAAGCCAGCCAAAGAAGAAACGCAAAGCGGATCGTTGAAACTCGTATCCACCACTAAGGGCTTACCCACTGGGTGTAGAAACACGAATAAGAAAGGTCCATGCATCAGCTATTCAATATCAAAGTTTAGCAGCAAAATACCGTACACACATAAGGAGAATGTGAAACGACCGGATCAAACAAAACGACGGCAGCGATGGCATCAATGGGATGATACCATGTAATATAACAAACATCAGAGGTTCTCCGCTCAAATCTACCGGGGAAAGGAATCGTAGTGGGCCTCCTAGTCTACCTCCAGCGTGGGTGGTACCTCTACCCCCACTCCTGCTGAACTTAGAACACCACTTAACTAGCACACTCTGTCACATCTACTGATGACCTATGCCAACGGACCTTACCTGTGGAGCCTGGTGGTCTCGTCTGGAGAAGGAATAGGTTGAGGCCCACCACGACCCTTTGTGAAGTACCACTTGCCCCACATTAGATGATAGGGTCTCCACAAGTAAAATAAAATCTCAAACTTGGGAAAGTGTGTGTAGGACCTGGAAAACCCACTATAATTCCTCGCCCTGTAGGTCGCTGATGGAACTGTACGAGCTCTGACTCCGGGCTATAAGAACCCCTAGATGGTCATGGCCACCCTCAAATGTCGGCATAGATGCGATGAAATAGGTTCCCCGATGCTGAAAAGAACTAACCACTACTTTGTGATCCCCTCCTCCTCTATGAGGCCCATGAAATGGCCTGTATATCGGGGATCCTTTTGAGGGCCCCAATATAACTCTCTCTTCCCTCAAGGTCTAAACTATTGTGCGGGCGTCTACAATGGACTGGAAAGAAGCCGCCCTTCCCTAGAGCTGCCCGAAACACAGCTTGACCTAATAGAGAAAGTCATATCCCCTCACAAATCTATGGGGATCCTCTGTTCATGGACTAATGGCCAAGGCTGCCTAGGACAACTGGAAAAAATGTGCCTCATATCTGGTAACCGATAACCATTTATCTCAGGACTCTCAACCTCAAGTGACTCTCCTCTCTCATGATCCATGTGGATTGTAAAACGATATGGAATGCATTTAGAAAACTTCTCCCAAGTCACTGGGAGGAGACATACTGGCAAAAATCCTCAAATAAGTCCTTCAACCAGTCTCTCGCTGGTCCACGAGCTGGAGTGTAGCAGCGAATATAGAACCCCAATGTGACTCAAGCTAATCCAACCCACCCACAGAACTATCGGAAGGTAGTTCGAACCTATGAGCGTTCCTCACTCTTCCACACCATTGAACCTAAGGGGTTCCATCTTTCAAAATCTCTCATACCTACGATGCTCATCCTTTGTCAAAAAACCATCGAATGAAACTTGACGCAATTTGCTGGCGCAAATCCTTGAACGGCGGGATCTTATACCTGTAGGTCCCCACGTCGTATCCTGAATAACTGGAGCTGTTGCTTGCTCATGGGTCTGAGCCCTCTCTAGTCGAGAGTCATGGCGGTGTGGTAATATCCCTCTCCACCCTGAGAAAAGCCCGCTAGCACATTAAACACCAAATTAGTGTATCTGAAGCCAAAGGTGTCGGCTACAGGATCTAGAGGAACATGGTCCTTGCCATAACTTGAGGTTCGTATAGACCATCTCTAGACAAACCTATCACGGGTGTGCTCCATGTCCACGAAACCTCCTAGCTATGTCGTATACTAGCACGACTGTAGCTCGAGTTCTCACCTTACCCTCAGCTGGGGCCTCAAAACTGCCTCGGGGGAGAGTGCCTCCCATCTACACCAGAAATAGTGTGTCCTCTTCATCTATCAACATAGTCTACAACAACTCGTCCTAAATGAAGGGAGTGTACTACGCACGATGAGGAAAGAATTGAACCAAAAGAGTTCTAGTAATCTGGTAGTGTAACAACCTGTTTAGTCGTTTCGAGTGTATTAATTTTTGAAAATATAGACATCGGGCGCAGGATCAGGCTACTACTGTCATGTCCAAAATGACGTCGAGGGGTCCTCCTTCCAAAACTTCAACTTAAAAATCAGGGACGGAGCGACTCTCTGAACTCCACGACGGACTGTGCACGGACCGTCGTTAATACGCAGGATTTCACAAACCCTTTACTGAATTTACTATCTTCCACGTGGTGAATACCTGCAGGACGGACCGTCATAGACACGATGGGATGTGTCACAGGTTTGGTAACCTCACTGGGTCGTATTTTGTTACAAGTTTTTAGGGGTGTTCGAACATTCAGGACAAACTTGATGACATTGTGGGGAAAGGAACAGTTTAATTGGGGGTTAAAAGAGGTAACTTGTGAATAAATAGTGGGTTACTTTTCTCATTTTTGTATTGATTATATGATAACTAGGGTAAAAGTAAAAGATTTGGAGGAAAACAAAATCTTAGAACATTGAAGAAGAGGGCGGAGAACGACGCGAGGAACAGGACGAGAGAAGCGAAGAGGCAACCAACGGGCATGAGAAGTAACTTGCTTGATCGCGATTCTTCGGTGAGGTAGGTTATGGTTATGCTATTTCCTATTAAACTTTAAAGCATGTCTATGATTGGGCTGGTATTGTAAAGTATATATGCTGATTGTGGGTTGGTATTGTTGTAATTGTGTAATTGTGGACTCGGATTAGAATGTTGATACTGTTGAATCTTCTCATCTTGAAATTTCCTCTTTTAAGATTGCACGCATCGGCATACGAAGACTGGATGAAATAATTAATGAGATTAGGGATCAGGTGTAACGTTTCGACACGTAGTATTAGGGGATCGGGGTTGGTGCATGTTAAGACATGAGATTAGGGGAGAATCGGGCAGCTGTCACGTTCCGACACGGTTAGTGAGAATGGATAGGATAAGAATAGGAGGTGTCAAGTTACGACAAGTTGCATTAGGGGACCGGAGTTGTAGTGTCACATTCCGACTATGATAAGAAGTATAGAGACTAGTAATCTGAATCATGTAATATACTCAATTTCGAAAGACATATTGTCACAAAATGAGTATGGTGATGGAGGTTGAGTCCTCATAGGTGGCGTGGGTGTTGGTGCCAAGGTTCTTTGTACTTGTTGATTGTCACCTTCTACGTACTGTGGTTGATTTTATAGTTATGATTCAGATATATTATTGCTATTCTAAGTTGGCCAATTATACATACTCGTTACGTGTTCCTTTGTACGACCCTAATTTGATTTCCTATTGTTATTTTGTGGGAGTTGCAAGTCAACGGCAAGTGCACCATTAACTTCGACTCTCCATCAACTCTTAGGCCCGT
>JAKWJA010001765.1:0-12504 GCA_027704765.1 Solanum habrochaites | reverse complement strand
GGATAAGAGGGGCCTTTCGTGTTATGCGGTGCCGTAAAGCGTGCCTATAGGGGGAAAGCGGCGTGAAGCAGAGGAACAACGCGCCAGATCAAGATCAAGGTTCCTTAATCCATGACTTATACCCCGTCGTAACCGGGTCGTTAGGTCTTCCTCTTATGGGTCTCAAGGAGCGGGAGTACTGGTGGCGGTGGATGGAACCACTGGGCTGTGGTGGTACTATGTTGAGAGATTCTTTCCCACGGCTTTGGTTCGCTCGAGTGAAGGGTCCCCCATAGGAACATAATCCATGTTTTTACTCGTCGGCACCATATGGGGCGGTCGTAATAATATAATCCTGGAAGGCAAATCATGTTCTCGAAGGGTAGCGTCCCATAATATAAGTAGAGGATGAAACCCTTGCTTGTTTATCCCGACGAGGGTTTATGAATCACTCAAACGAGCCTTTCTAGCCGCATCTGAATCGGCATCCCTATCCATATGTTTATGCGCAGGGGCATCCAAATCCGAATCTGTAGAATCTATTGGGGAATCCCCATCCGCACCCGAATTGGCTAAATCTAGTATAGTGGGTCTTGTTCCGATGCGGGAAAAAATCTTTTTAAAAGGCATCTCGGCGAAAGAGGACTGAGAACCATAAGGCGAGCGCCAAAACGCTAGCACAAACTGCTCCCACAGACACGCATGATAAGGGGGTGTGGGGACAACCAGGCCACCACTTTTACCAGATATGGGTCGGACACCCAAGGCCCAGCCCACTAGAACCGCAACCTTAAGCGGCTAAGGTCCAAGGGCTACCGCAGGAAGTAAGCTTTCACCTGTAACCCCTTCAGGAATCCAGAGTTCCCCACAGAATTTCCTAGCACGGACTTGCTGCTATTCATTCCTAAATCCCTTTCCACCCTTAACTGCTACTCGATTGGACGTCACAGCGGGAATGGCCCAAAAGCAATACCCTGGACCTGGTGTCACGCAGTCCAGCCCCACAAGACCTCTTCTCTTCGGGAGCTTTCGTAACGGCTAAAAGAATGATACCACCTCGTTAAAGGCTATTTGGTAGCGATCCCTTAAAACCCTCCTTGGCGTGGAAGGTCCTCAAGAGAAAAGAAAAACTATCTTCTAGCCGCTTTTTCAACCTACTGGGGGCTATGCGGAGGAGTGAGGGGGAGGTGGCCTCGTTAATTAAGTAATCAACCAATAGCCCTTTTACCTACTATGCCTTTCACCGGTATCAAAAAGTAGTTCCTTTATCCCTTTCTTCCCTTATTAATTATTGATAAGTGCACGGGGAAGCATCAGCCTTATAAGACTGTTGCTAAACAAAATAAATTCTTTTCACCATTTCACCATGAGCGGGCAAAACTTGAGCAATCCAATCTACGCCCTTCCACTGCTGAATATGAACAGTTTACAGCTCAATGATTTCCTACTTTACTAAGCATTTCGGTAAGTTTAAGGTCATGCTTAACCTGAAAAAAAGGAGGATGGAGGGGTCGCCAGCTTGGATATAGGGTGGAAGATAAAAAAGCTATATTTAGAATAATAAAGAGAATCTATTCAAATTCATATTCGAAAATGGGATTATCAACTATACTTGACTGGAAAAACCAGCCAATCTACTCTCTTGGTCTCCCCCCTGTAACTTGAGAAATCATAAGAGAAGAAGAAATCGTTGCGTAGAAAGTCGTGCTTACTATCTCCTCCATCGTTGTTATGTAAGAGGAAAAGAGCGAAAAGCTTACTTTTAGGTAGTGGCCTAAGCGCTAAGAAGTGAACATCATGCTACTCAGACTATATGCTTAACACATGCAAGTCGAACCTTGGTTTTCGGAGTTCGAAAGAGAAGGGGAAGAAGCGGGGTAGAGGAATTGGTCAACTCATCAGGCTCATGACCTGAAGATTGCAGGTTCGAATCCTGTCCCCGCCTAATCAGTGGAACATTGTTCACCGGGATAGAAGGCCGGTCCCAACCCGTCTACAAAATGGGGCTAGTGTTCAGTCTTGGTTGGTTCCACCTCTTTGCAGGGTGATGACACCAGTAGCTGTGGAGCACAGATGACCATTTCTGTCACTATTGAATTCCAACTTAGAGCTCCTTTCCTTACAGTCAAGTGGCTTTCACTCCTTCTACTCTAAACTACTGTGTGCCTATTTGGAGCTTTTCACAGCCAAGCAAAGGGTTTGTGGTGGCAAGATCGGCCTGCCTTCCTAGTTGTAGTTGACTTAAGCGCACCTAACTACCCATAGTCGTCTATTTACGGGCCTTTCACTCAATAGTCAATCAATTCATTTTCCGCGTTCCCTATCGCACGCTTCAAACTATTGTTTAATATAGTGGTGTGAATCTAACTAATGTAAAGTGCCTAGGAATGATTTCCAAGAAAGCGGTCCGTTCACGTCAGAATATAGGCCGTTAAGGATGTCCTTGCTTTTCCTTTTTTTTTCGTCGACATTGGGTTGGTGTGCAGTGTACCGCTGTCTAGCCTATGCTTTGCAAGCCTACATAGGGACAAGATCCGAAAAAGAATGCATGGATTGGATGCCCGTGTAATTGAGAAGGGAAGGACGCTTTCATATTCGAAAGGCCATGGGGAGATACCGTCTGTGACCCGGATCTCCCGATCAGGGGAACCGTATCCAGCTCCGTGGCTAGTCTGCGCTCTTTGGACTTTTTCAAACTTAGGCACTGAAACATCTTAGTAGCTAAAGGCAGGGAAATCACCGAGACCCCATTATAGCGGCGAGTGGATGAGCGATTGGGGTTTGAAGAAAACAAAACACGAAGCTTTGTTCCTCTCCTTTTGAGGCGAGCTACTTTCGCCTCCAGCAAAGTGTTCACTTCTGTTTCGCCAGGGTTTCATTCGATTTGTTTGTTGGATTTGGGATGATTGGAAAAACAGCAAGCTACGGCTTCCAAGTTTCCTATTTGAAAAGGAAGCAAGGGCTTTTTTTTATAGATGTTTAGGGGGGGGGTGGGGGGTTGAGTAAGGGTGCGGAGCTTGAAGATTCGAATGGCTCCGCTCTACCCTATCAACGTTTTTCGGAGCAGCAGCTACGGGTCTAACGACCCCTACCTAGGTTGGGGCGAAAACTCCAAATCCAAAACGTTGGGTTGTCTTCCTCTCCTTTCCAGTCCGAGTGACTTCATACCTCGCCTTTTAGGCGAGCTACTTCGTTCCAAAACTTTCTCTAATAAAAGGTAAGCTTTGAATCCGCCGCCCTTTAATTTAAAGGGCGGGCCCGCATTGAACTGTAATTGTGTAAAAGATTGGCAAGTCTGGCCAAAGAAGGTTATCGCCCTGTAGATTCGTTCCCATGGTTCGATCCTTCCCAGTAAAACGCGGCGTGTTCGAATTCTGATCGCTTTTACGCGAGAAAGGGGGACCACCCTCTAAGCCTAAGTATTCCTCAATGACCGATAGCGTACAAGTACCGTGAGGGAAAGGTGAAAAAAACCCTATTTAGGGAGTGCAATAGAGAACCTGAGATCCGATGCGAACAATAAGTCGAAGGAGCGGAGCTTAGAGACTTTACTTTATGTAAAGCGCACTCACTCACTAACGTCCCCCCCCCGTACTTTGCATGATGGGTCACGAGAAAAGGGAACGCAGCTTTAAGCCATTAGGTGTAGGCGCTTTACAGATGTGGAAATCTTCTATTTCTTCTCTATTTACCCGAACCTATCGATCATAGCCCTGATCAGGTTACGAGACTCTAACAGGCTTTGGGGACCGAACCCACGTATGTGGCAAAATACGGGGATGAACTTGTGGCTAGGGGTGAAAGGCCAACCAAGATCGGATATAGCTTGTTTTTTCCGCTAATCATTTCAGTAGAGCGTATGATGTCGATGGCCCGAGGTAGAGCACTCAATGGGCTAGGGTGGCCTCATTTCGCCTTACCAACCCCAGGGAAACTCCGAATACAGGCCTAGATCGTTTGTACAGACAGACTTTTTGGGTGCTAAGATCCAAAGTCGAGAGGGAAACAGCCCAGATCGTACGCTAAGGTCCCTAAGCAATCACTTAGTGGAAAAGGAAGTGATCGACGTGTACAACCAGGAGTGGCTTGAAGCAGCCATCCTTTGAAGGAAAGCGAATAGCTCACTTGGTCCTAGCTCCATGGCACCGAAATGTATCAGGGCTCAAAGTGAACTCACCGAAGGCGACAGCCTTGAAAGCTGCTTTTCAAGTGTCAGTAGCGTAACTGTTCGTCATCGGGGAAGGTTTTTTGGTGACAAGACCTTGAAGATTATCAGAAGTGAGAATGCTGACCTGAGTAATTGAAAAATCCTGTGAAAAACACGATCGCCTGCCATTGGAAGGGTTTTCTGCTTCAGTCATCTACGCAAGTGAATCTGTCCCCTAAGGAACCCCCGAAATGCTCCGTCCGATGGGTACACGAACGTGACGAAGTTGGCTTTTGACTCATAACCATGCCTGTCTGTTGGAGCATTTGGATGATCGTGCCTAGTTCTGCCCTCTTCCCCTCAACTCGCCTTTTCCTAATAGAACCTTGAAGTCCATCAAAGCTTTCTGACTCGGCCTGGCCCGGTCGCCCTACGCGACTGGCGCTGGCACAAGGGTGAAACTCTCGGTCTTAGTTTGGCGCCCTACTTCCGTTAGGGGCCTTTAGTCTTTGATTAGAGTAGAGGTCGCGAGAGAGCAGAGCGTACCGCCCGCCATAGTCACGAGTCTGTTTATAGTCGGCAACTGTTGTCATAGTCAACACGGTTGAAACTTCAAGGAAAAAACTTTCGAATTGGTGGAGGGCATCCTCCGGTAAGTGGGTTTTTTTTTAGTCTTTTTCTGACCGTAAACCCCAAACCGACCCAGTGACAAGTAGAGTATACAGGGCGCTTGTAGCACCCTGTCGAAGGGAACTCGTCAAAATGGCCCCGTAACTTCGGGAGAAGGGGCTCTCTACTTTTGATTAGGAAAGCTGCACAGACCATGGGGTTAGCTACTGATTTTATTAAAAAACACAGGACTCTCTAAGTGGGACCGATGTATAGAGTCTGACACCTGCCCAGTGCTTGAAGGTCGGAAGGAGAGTGTTAAAGCTTGAATGGAAGTCCCCGAAAAACCGGCGGCAGTAAAAACTCTAACTGTCCTAAGGTAGCGACATCCTTGTCGCATAAGTAAGCCGACCTTCACGAATGGTTGTAACGCCTGCCCCGCTGTCTCCGACAGGACCCGGTGAATGTGAATTCTCCGTGAAGATGCTGAGTACCAACGGCTAGACGGTAGACCCCGCTGCACCTTAACTATAGCTTCGGCATGACAACCTTAATCGAATGTGTGGATAAGGTGGGAGGGGTGTGACACACAACGACCATCCGAAAGACCACTCTTTCCGATATAGGATGCCTAATTTGCCGCAGATAATTCGGGGGGAGGCGGGACACTCGAGGTGGGTATTTATCTGGGAGGATGCCTCTAAAGAGTAAACAGAGGTGTGCGAAGGTAAGGCTCAAGCAAGATTCTGCTCGTGAGCTTAATGGTTAAGCTCCTACTGTGAGACCGACTGGTCGAATAGAGACGAAGTCGTCCTATAGTGGATCCGTGATTCCGTGTGGAAGGCTCTCGTCAACGGACAAAGGTTACGCCGGGGATAACATCTGCTGACTCCCAGGCCCTTTATCGACGGAGTCGTTTGGAACCGCGATGTCCCTACATCATCACATCCTGGGTTGAAGAAGGTCCCAAGGGTTCGGTTATGTTTCCCGATTCAAGTGGTAGTGAGTTGGGTTTAGAACGTCGTGAGATAGTTTTCCCCCCCCCCTCGGTCCTATCTACCGGTGGTGTTTCTAACGGGAGAACTGCGAGAGCGCACTCTAGTACAATAGTACTGGTTTGGGCTAACCGATGGTGTAACCGGTTGTATGCCAAATAGCAGCGCCGGGCAGCTAGTTTGGTATGGAAGAACTGCTGCGCCCCGTGAAATCCTCCCCTCTATCCAAGTTCTCTGACTAGTTTTTTGAACAAACTTCGATAGGCGAGAAGGTTGTAATCCCTCGAGGTGTGAAGGCAATCTCGTACTAAACGAAACTACTTTCATTTCCTAACCAAAATGACAGAAAGTCAACCTTTCCTGAATTGCGGTCGTCTCGCTACCTCTTTATATTGCCGCCCCCTACTGCTCATTCGCAATTACTACCACAAGAAAGTCCGCCCTATCTCTACAGGGGCCTTATGCCTCCACACTTTCTTTATGTTTATGGTGTCTCGAAGACTGAATTTAGCTGCCAACCCCCTAGTCAGCGAGCTTTAAAACTTTCTCCTTTCTCCCCTGCTTTCCGTCGGTCCCACAACACTAAATCTATACCTCTTCCCTACTCGGACAGGCTTGACGGAGTGCAGCTGTATTGAGGAATCTTTTGTCTCAATCAAGCAAGAATTCCTCAACTGGATAATTCACTTATTTCCACAATTCTTCTGGTCATGCTTTTCTCATTCTTCTGAGGTTCTAACCTCCTTTTAGATTTGCAAGTAAAAGTTTGATTTCTATATATAACTAGGCCCCAGTACTGCGGGCCTCTTTCTTTCTGCAATTTTTTACTATATCTTTTATTCTTACTGAGTTTTTGTCTATAAGATCTTATCATCCGTCTTTGATGGGATTCTACTGCATTCCCTGTTTTGGTATTGTTCCATCCTCGCTCCTAACTCCTGGAACACTATATCAAATCAACTGATAAGGACCCTTAATGGGGTGCAATTCGTACTACAAGGCCTCCAAACGCCAGTGACTTTCACCCAGGGAGTTACTATGTCATGGTGCCGCAATTTCCTTAGGAAACAAGTTTTTTGTTTGTCAACTCGTGACCAATTTCCTCTCTCTATCAACTAATTTATTATGTTCGGGAGGGATCCCCAATTCTCATTGATACCACCAGACCTGGTTCCCATACTGAGGGTACACCTTGAACCCCTTTGAATTCAATCACCCCCCGGCTCTAGCCGGTCTTGGAAATGCTTGTGGGGGGACAGAGAAGAATCCCCATTCTATGCGAGTCCCAAAAGGACCCGGCAGGCATTCCAGGGCTTTTTTAAACAAAGCACAAGCCCAATTGGAAATGCACCATCGCCGAAGAGTTAGTTTGAGTAATGGAAATCCCGTGGAGACGGAACGCTTTTCTAATCGAAGAAAACCGCCTCTCTAAGAGAAACACTTTTTCTTCTCGACAGGGACAGCCCCATACCATTAGTTTTTTCATTGTTTCAAGTTCTGATTCGTGTAGTGATCAGTACTGATTCGTGTAGTGATTCTGAGTTCTTAGATACATAATCAATACTATTTAGTTGTTGGTTCATTACTAAAATGAATCGATCCTAATCAAATATTTTCTATTTCTCCTTTGATTTACTCATATGTATCCTATGAATTTCATTTTCGCCCCGGAAACTATTCTAGGAAGAAGTTCGAATCCGTTTCCGTTCGGGTAATGACTTGGTCTTGGTTTGACATGGTTTATGCTGTACGTTTCCCCGGAAGAGTTAATATCTCATTATCTAACCCTTTTCTTACCCTGCCTTTGGATTCGTATTTTGTTCGTTACACAATCAACGGAGGCCTTCCCGACATATGTTGGTCAACGTCTCCAATAGCCGTTTTCTCTTACTTCGTCCTTTCCCTTAATAAGCATCAATTGGTGCTTTTTGATCCCCAGTTGCTATGGGGAACAAGGACGCAATACAATCGATTCCTCCATTTAATGGTTCTCGCTTCTCCTTGTTCCTGTTCCTACTCCTCCCCGGGTAGTTCCCCAATGTTTGGCCCTTCCATACTTTCATGGGTGCAATATCCAACAAATGCTCTCATGATCAAGTTACACCCTCAAGATCTATGACCATATTATGTTACTGTTCGTATATTCGTTCATTCATCGTAATGCAAACTCCCAGGTACCGTAATTGTGATCCTTTTGCCAGAACCAAGGGGTCTTTCTGTATAAACCTCCACGAACTATCGTCGTTTTTTTGATGTTTTTTCCCGCTTCTCACAACTGCTCTTCCCACCCTCCGGATATCTGGTGCCAATTGGCGCCCCTTTTCCTTATTTCTTTGATAATAAGTTGGCTACTCTTTGTGGCATCGATTGTACAGTTTGTGAAGAGGCTGATGAGTGGATGAGGGAAAGTCGCTCGATGACAAAAATAAGAAGTAGCCTCCCTAGAACCTGGCAAAGTCATTATCAATGAATTCCCGAGCAATTCTCAACCAACATATGCGATTCATTCCCGTAAAGATTATAACACACAAGAAGACCCCTTACCGCTCCGTGGGGAGCGGGATGAGTGATACATCTGGCGAGCGCCGGTGAAGAACGCAAGCAAGGCTGGAGCTCGGGTATTGATATATTCCATCAAGAGAAAGGAGGCAGACTGGTAAGAAGGCCAACCACATAGGGGGGGCGAACCGAAAAACTCAGCTTTTCGGAGCGGACCAATCTTCCGTGCCGCCCCCCCCTTACTCTCTCTCTATAAAAAAGCCTGCGGGAAGCGCGAAGAGCTAAGCCACTAATGTCGTGGCGAAGGTTAGACCTCATAAAGTCAGCGAAGCTAAGGTTTCGTATGTGTTATATCCTTTCGATCGAGCGAGAACTTATAAGGAAGGCCTTCATTGCCCTTTGAAAAAAGTCAAAAAAGAGGGCCCTAGGGAAGAGAGCAAGTTGCAAGAAGTCTTCAATCTCTTGAATAAGGCGAATTTCTAACAAAACTTTCCACCTCTTGCTTTCAGAGAAAAGAATTTAGGAGAGAATCCCGATTACATTACTGCAGGCCCAAAATTGGTATTTTGAAAGAATCAAGCCGAGAAGAGGCGTTGAAATAATAACTTTTTCATCCTACTTTCATCGACTAGAAAAAGGGAGCCCCCTTGTCACCTGCAGCGATTTTTATGGCAGAATTGGCATACTGATACTGTGAGGATCGAGCTGCCAACAGACAGATTTATCTCCTTTGTGCTGGAAGATAAGATTTATGCAGTCCATAGAAAAAGAAAAAAGAGAAAGTATTTCTGACGCCAAATGCTCTTGGAATGGGGTCAGTTGAAATAGGAAGGGGGAGGTATAAATCCGTTTTTCTCCTTATATGGAATTTAGTCAATCACTTTTGGAGGTCACGAGAACAAAGAGTCATAGAGATGTGAGAGTTTTGCTTTCGCTATCGACTGACCGTCCTGTTAGCAGTGCTATCCGTATTTTTGGCACCCTAACTGGTACTATACAGCTACTCTTGGTCAGTTGCTTTATTTTTTTCACCCTTGAGGCTGAGAAGGTTACTCCTTCCACTCTCAACCCCTTGCTTATCTTACTAGTAGCTCTATCTTTGGTCAGCCAGGGAACTCCCCGTTTGCGAGCTACTACTTTATCTGAACCCTCTTACCGACAGATGCGCGAATTGCACTGGTCATTGTGCGGAATGCCCTCTAAGCCAGTCAGTCAATGGAGGGACCGGGGCGCTAGGTATTTTCTTTCTTCTGGCCGTAGGTGTGATCAATGCCATTGAGCTTCGGTACTCTAAAATAGTAGTCGGAATTCGCTTCTGAGTGAGCTTCCTTCCTTATGCTCTGGCCTGACCTTCACGAACAGCTTTCTTTCAGCTACCAACTTCAAAGCTTGATCTCATCTCTCTTCTTTTGAAAGTTTAGTACTATTATTGTTGGCATGGAAGGAGTTCATCTTGAATTGCCAGTACAGTGATTGGAGGCCTTCCTCACCTGTTCTAGTGACATAGGCCCATCCGGTCGAGAGAAGAGACTTGAGATTAGCCACTAGGTGAAGTACCAAGGAGAGGATCGGCTTCAGCCATAACCAATACGGAGGGATTGACATAGTAAAGGGGCTGAAACAAAGCATCAAAGGGATGGGCCCCAGGCTCGGAATATCCTTCTTTTCGTACCCAAGAGTAGCCCTATTTCTTATAGGATCATTCATCATTAATTAGTCATAACTCCTCGGAAAGGAGGAGATAAGGGGAAGGTGCCAGTGCTGATTGCACATTTACAAGGCACGGGGGGAAAAAGACTCTGAAGAAGGGATGCCGAAAAAGGCTTCAATTAATCTGGTGGCAAAGTCCAGTAGTCTAGGGCCATTCGAGTTGGATTTCCAACTATACACAATTGTAGCTAAGTCACCTCCATTCCGATTTCTATTGCGACAGAGGGGGTCTCATATAGAGTCAATCCACGATTAGGTCAGTCCGGATACAAGGAAGAATCCAAAATTTTCCCCCCTTTCTTTTTTTCATGATCTTATTGGCCTTACAGCGGGCCGACGAGAGGAAGTCTCAACTCCCCATCCCCCAGGTGAGGGGTGAACCTCCTGCTGATTCAATCTCATATATTGCTGCTTTCGAATCGGCTGAAAGAGTATTTTGATGTCACTTAGGAGATTAAGGAAGTGTGGCCTAGAGTTCTTCTATAATAAGTAGTTGTGACTCGGTCTAGCTAGGACATAGCCATCCTAAAGGACTTTTCTTCTGTTCTAGGTTTTCCACAAAAGCGGTATCAGGGTATGAAACGCCTTTCTCATATATATATCAGTCTTTGGTTTAGATCAATCAATCCTCAATCCCGGGCTCAATGACCGGATAATGGCTTTTTCTCCTGTCTCCTCATTGATCCCACTATTAGGTTTTCGTGGGGGTTTTTTTTTTTTTTTTGTGGTCCGTGCCTAAAGCACCCTTTCCACTCTCGAATGGTTACGAAAGCATCTCCTGATTCGTTGATCTTTGAGCGACTGCAAGCTCTGCATATAGTGTTTTAGACTCATACTTCATCGTCCGCCCGGTCCTTCGCACCTTAATCTAAGAAATTCCTGAACGAGAAAGCGGTATGTATGGTTGGCGTATGCCTGGAAACTAGTCCAGAATGATATCGCAGGTAAGGGGAGAGGGGAGGGGGGAGGTAGCGATGAGAGATATGGGGGAGTTAGAGGTGTGAGGGAGTGTGTGGACGAGGGGGTGTGGTATGTTCCAGGAGGCGGAGTGTTGGGGTGGGCGGGTGGAGGTGTGAGAGTGTGGGGAGTGAGTTGGGGCGGTCCAGAAGGGTTGTGTTCATCTGTGGTGTTTTTAGGTTGGCGTGGGGGAAAGGGGGGGAGGTGGGAGGGGGGGGGGGTGGGTGGCATCTCTTCTTGTTGCCGCTCTTGTGTACCTGAGTAAAGCACTTTTGCAGCAAGGAATAGGCCTCCTCCCACAAGGACCGACCCTTTAGGTGCGAGTGCGATCAACCCGAAAAGTCATTAATAAAGAATCCGCTCTCCGGGAAAGGCGAAGAAAAAAGCAGGTCAAAGCCTGCCAAGGGCTTCAAGGCAGTTCGACAAAGGCAGCAAAGAAGTCTCCGTCCTGAACACAAAAGGAAGGCGGGTTGTCATGCCCTTGACTGTTGATCTAAGTGAGGCTACGAGGTTAGTCTTTCTAGGATCAACTTGCCTTCAAAGTGCCCATTAATTATTTGTTAGTTTCAGGAATGATATATCCTGATTTATGTACTCAGGCTTACTAATGAAATTGAGTCTTCCAAAAAGGTTTCTAATGAATCTGCTAATTGAGTTCTGATTTCCGTTCAAAAGGAAGAAAGGAATAGGCTAATGGTCGGACCTTAATGATCCCTACCATTTGATTTTCCTTAGTTCTAGTCTTCGGTAGCCAATTATTAAGGGAGCTAGCAGATGCAAAGATACTCAAAAGTGGTACGCGCACATAAAAAAAGCGGTTGGACGGTGTCCTTTCTTGTTTTGGTTTCCTTCTCGGCAACTGGAGTTTCCATGTGTAAGCTCCCTGGGTACGGTTCGAGTTTATGTAAATGCCCTATCTCAAAGGGGAGCTGCTGACTTAAGGTATCCCCTGATCCGAGAGTGAGCTAGAAATTGCTATTGTGAAGAGGAAAGGCAAAGTCATTTAGAAGGTAAGAACTACATTTACCATTTCCGCTGCCTGCCTAAAGGCTATTTGTAGCTACTAGGTTCCCTCTTCAGTAGATGATTGCCAAAACCTAGGTATGTTTTCGGATAATAATAAAGAGACGGTTGTTAGCTTTTAGAGACTATCCTCTGCAGCCTGTAGCTACTGGGAAGATCCAGCTGCTTAAAGACAAGCCCCCAACCATTCCCGCTTTCCTGCCCTAAAGCAGGGAATCATCTCTGACCCACCACCCTGTTCGGAATTGCCAGATTGTACAGTTAATGAATCCTTGTATACAAGTTCTTTCCTCTTAACGATGGCTACGACCTACGCGACTGAAAACTTTCAAGGCCTTTTCAAACCAAGACTGAGAAAGATCAATCAATCCAGAATAATTTAGTGGAATGGTTAAGTTTACTCCCCATGCGAGACCGAAGAGCTACCGACCTAGGTCAACACGAAGGTAGGGGCAAAAGGGAAAAGAAAACTATGTTTGATGTGAACGAAGCACACCTTCGCTAAGAAACGCAAAACAGGAAGCGGCATAGCAAACATTACCCTCACTCAGAACATTCTCTTGGGAACATGAAATTCACCTCTCT